>RYYW01000131.1:0-156461 GCA_013621005.1 Aeschynomene evenia | reverse complement strand
TACCTATATAGAAAGAGAATATGGAAAATTACGGTTACGGTTTGGTCTCTCCATAATAACATTGCAAATAATCATAAAATAACACTCAAATCTTCTCAGACAATTAAATAGGAAGTTACACGTATTTACAATTAAAAAACTGATTCATCACCCAATAACCCACTAACCCACTTCAGCAATAACCGAATACTCAAAAGTGATAAAACAAGTCTTGAACGTCCATTCCCTTTTCTCTGTACCACTAAAACATTTCTAATACATACAACCCCTTTCTTTTCAATATCACGATTTCTCGGAGCAGAAATGTCCCCTCAATCCCAATGATGCAATATCTGAGATGCTTGAAGGTTGGTTCTTTTTTCTTATACCATTCTTTTTGCTCAACATACTAATACCTGCACTCAAAAAAAAAATTTTATAAATATGACAGGAATCTACTCCCTACTACCAAGATTGTTGTCCTCCTCAGTTCAATTTTAAGTAGAGGTAATTTTCTCACCGTCATAACTTTTCCTCTGATTTATGAACCAAAATTAGTTCAATTTAATATTTCATCATCCTACTCTATTATTCTCCTGCAAATCAACGAGATAAACAAGTATTTTAAATAATAAAGTTCTTAAACTGCAATTATATTGTGCATACATAAACCATCATAATTGTTATATTAAAAGAAGAAATATAATGATTCTACTTTTAAAGTGTCACTTTTTCTCACACTATATGACTGTTTTCAATAATATTTTCAAGATTATTAATCTCTGATTACAATAATATTTTGTTATATTAATAAGCACCATAATCCTCTCTTCATTCAATCAATCGTTCAAGACAATGGAGAATCAGTCAGGACCTTCAGGATCGTTCTACAACCACCTTACGAGGACGTGTAAGTTGAAATGTTGTTATTTTATCACATATGATACTATCTTATATATTCTATTCAACCTTATATAAGATAGTATCATATTTAAATTAGATGTATCATATCACCAGTGATTAGCAGGATTTTAATGTTTTCTACAAATATTCCTTGAAAAAATTTATATGCTTTAGTATGTGCTACCTTTAGACATGGTATAAATTAGTTAAATTTGAACATAAAGCACTGATATCATATGACCAAATCAACAAAGTAACAGCCAAATGATCCAGCTTAGTTAAAAAATGAGATTAAGATAGAAAAACGTAGAATACAGAGTGTGCAGCTATTACCCTATGCCAGGAGGAGCAGTGATAGGTCATCACACCTTCCATATCCTTTAACTATATACCTTTACATAAAGAAAATACAAAAGATATATAGCAATTTCTTGAAAGAAATAACTATAATATTAGGAGGGTTACAACACTGTTGTGGGGTTCGAGCATTAGACTTGATTGCAGAGTGTTATACAGTGTATCAGTAGCCAAGGAAACAACAACTTCATAGATGAATTATTTAGGGACTGTAATCATTCAAAGCACAATAGAAAATCTCAATCCATGCTCAACTTTTTTCATTAATTCATTTAAAAAATAATTCAATGAATACACATAGAATCCATCAAATCATAAACCCCCAAGGAATAAGCAACTCATTAACTCAAAATATGATTCAAAAACTAACCAACCTAGTTACTACATGCTGCTGCGACAGCGACACGAAGGGGGCTACAGGTGCGGCGGAATGAGGAGCAGATCCAAGGCCGAGGGTAGAAGATGCGCGACGGCGTGCGACACGGTGCTGGCGAGACGACGACGACGGCGTGCGACACGGTGCGGAGGAACACGGCGAGGCGAGGCGGGACAAGTAAGATACAAGGAGCGACCGACTCACGACCTAATGCGGAACCGAGGGAGAAGTACCGCACCGCGAGGAGAAGAACCACCACCAGATGCGAGCAACATGAGTGCGTGAACGGAGAGCAGAGACTCAGCGAATAACCGAGGCCGGTACGAGGCTAATGAGGAAGAGTAGAGGTTCAATGGAAGCGACTAAGATGGAGGCGGCTGCAAGGATTGTGAATTAGGTTATTGTATCCTAATAGCGAATTAGGATGGAAGTACGTACGATTAGGAGGGTGGGGTGTTTGACTGATTTGTGAATGGGGTATTCATTAAAGGTTGATACTTATTAGAGTGAGTTGTAAATGTGGTATTTAATTAAATTCAAATTTAATAGTAAGATTAGTGGTGTGAAATGAATAGTAGGATATTTATTTTAGTTATCATATAATCTTACATGATCTACTAATCTTACTATATATATCAAATAGATTTCATATTAATCATTGTATTAATCGTAAATATCAATTAACCATAACAACCCAAAATAATAATACACTCTCAAGGGGTAAAATTGACGTTGTGTAAATTATGCTGTGTCAGAATAGAATATGTAACAAAGCAATTAATATTATCATATTAGGGAATAATATTCTATACTGAGACCTGAATTTTAAAATTAGATATATATATTCATGATGTTGATTTAGTTCTCAAAATTTTTTCGTTTCCTTACCAAAAAATAATTAGAACTTTAAATGGCTGATAATATACATGATGGAGGCCACATATATACATTATAAACTGCTATATTTGATAATTTTAATTCGTGCAATATAAATTTAATAGATACTTAGTGCACACCTAATAAATCATTGTGCAAATTAATAAAGTCTGCACTAAGCTAGATATTGCACTAAGTCATTTTAAATTTAATTAATACTGTGAAGAGGAAAACAAAAGAAAAAGTAACAATAGTCATTTGTAAGCTATAATATATATATAAAATAATTTTCCCCGTTGATTGGTAATTCTATCGTAAAATTAAAGACAAAAGAGGAAAAGTGAAGATTATTATTGATTGGGTCTTTGAACTTTTTTTGTTTAATTACCTGGAGGTCCCTATAGTTTCATCGATTTTTAATGGGTCCCTATACTTGAATCCCTACATATTAAAATAAATTTTAATCAGGTTGCTAACATTTTTTTCTAACTTAGCCACATTTAGAAGTGTGGTTAAAGATAAAGAAAAAAAAGAAAATATTATCTTCTCTCATATATGTTATAATCAAAAGAACGAAAAAGAAGGGATAGAGTATTTTGGTCTCTCAATTAAAGCAGTTTATGATCTTTGATTCTTTTTTTTATTTTAACTTTTTTTATGATATTAGACAGTGTGTCAACTTCGACTTTTATGAAAAATAATATCAACGTGTACGGATAAAATGTATTAGTTCATGATCACCATGCGTGCAGAGCAAGCTGCCTAAACGGCTTTCCAATAATAATATATAATAAATGCCCCAGAAGCTGAATCAGAGCAAGCTGCATGTAAAAAATGCTAGATAGATTAACGTGTATTGCAACTGATACATATAAATTTTCGTTAAAAATATTTAAAAAAATGGCCACATATATGTTATAAGGAACTGATATTTATAATCAAAAGAAAAATAATAGTATTATATTAAATTTATTTATCTTTAGTTTTTAGTTTTGTAATTTATTTTGCTTTATGTTATATTTCATTTACTTTATTGATTTAATTTATTTAAATTATTTTATATTTTTATTTATTTTAATTTAATTGTCACAATTTTTTAAATGTGAAACAAATAAAATTATAAAAAATTCAAAATAAAAGATAAATAAAATAATAAATTAATAATACTATATTTTTTCTTTGAATAAAAACCATATAATTAAAATGGTGTAGTATTTTCTTTTTTTTTCTTTATCTTTAACCACACTTCTAAAATGTGGCTAAGTGACAAAAAAAAGTGTTAGGGACCTAATTAAAATTATTTAAAATGTAGGAACTAATTACAAATTTTTAAATAAGGGACTCATTTAAAAAATCGATGAAACTATAGGGACCTCTGGATTAATTAAACATTTTTTATCTTACTTATTTCTTCATAACAAATGTAAGGCCAATATTAAAAAACACATGTGGTAATATGTATTATGTAATCATAATGATAACAATAATATAATTAATCATAACTCCGTATAATACATTGTATATTGATTATAATAGACGGAAAATAAAACAAATTGGTTCAGAATATATATATGCCAAAGTAATCTAACTTAACAACTTCAACTTTTTATCACATTAACACCACTATTAAATTTGTTGTTTACAAATTTAATAACACTTAGGTGATCAGAGAAGATTAAGGTGGAGAACAATGAAAGGCAAAGAAGGCATAATATGAGCACTACAAATAGAGCACAGTATTATCAAGAAGACGTGCAAATTATCATGCACGTACACAACAACGAAAACAACAACAACAACTCTCCACGATTTCAACCCCGCAGCCAAATATAAGACTAACTCATGTTAGACGATTGGCTAGATCATCAACACGATTTCAAGGAACACATGATCATGAGGCAGGACCAACAAGGCAGAATATTTGTCACGGTAACTGAGTAAATCCTTTACTATAGTCAAATAAATAACATACAAATATCATGTGTCACCTATGATATTCGCGTTAATCTAATACTCCATGACAACAGCATCCGGTGAAGAAAGATTTCAAGGGACTCATGACCATGAAGCAGGGCCTAGCAATGCACGTTCAGGACAAAGTATTCATACGGGTAAGTATTCCAACATCAATGATACAACAATTATACTATTCATAAATGTTATTAGAAGTATATAAACACAGTTAATTGTTTTCCCAATTACTGAGAATAAGGTTGTTAAGAAATCTACATAATCATTTTATTCATCCATACACGATTATTTTCATAGGTAGTACAAATATTCCTCTCGCTTCACGCGAAATAAGCAATTTCTGAGCACGATACAATAGTGCAAGAAACTTTAGAGAGGAATCGACAATGATAATTCCTCAATTGCCTAACCCCATTACATGTTCTCACTGTAATGCCCGTTTGTTTCATCGTGAATCAACTCAAATGTGTTGTTCGAGCGGAAAAATCTACATCCAACAAGAAAATCCTCCACAACAACTGCTAGATATTTTTCAAGACCCGACATCTGAAGGAAATCATTTTCGAAATATATAGGAGTTACAACCATATATTTTCATTCACGTCATGTGGCGTTCATGTTGATGAAAGTATAAATAGAACAGGTCGAGGAATATACACTTTTCGGGCACAAGGGGCAATATATCACAGTATAAGTGGCTTTTATCCAGTTGAAAGAGACACTCCTCGCTTCTTGCAGTTATACATTTATGATACAGATCATGAATTGGAAAACAGGATGAGAAAATCCTGCCCTACATCAATCTATAGTCAATAAATTGCAACAAATCCTCCATTTGCACAATCCCTTTGTACATCGATTACAACAACTGGCACTACGACAAGATGTCCTTGATTGTACTCTTCTTATCAAAGACAGACCTCCAACCAGCGACAATATAATCTCCCACCGCTTCACAGGTAGCAGCAATTATGTTGGAGAAGATATTGACTCAATGGTCCGTGGAAGGGATATACATGTAAAAACCAGTGACGGAACCCTTAGAAAAGTCCTGAAACTGGAGGATATTATGATCCATTACAATATCCTCTTTTATTCCCCTCTGGATCATATGGTTGGGATCTCAACACTACTAATCACAATGGAAGGAATATAACATGTCGAGAGTATTATTGCTTCATGTTGCAGGTACGGTAAAGTTAAAACTTTACTATTAAATCATTATTTTTCATAAATACAGGAAAAAATGATCACTAACGGTCTATTTCATGGATCATAGATTCGTCGTGATTATGATTCGTTGCTGCTACTAGCCGGACGACTTCTACAACAATATGTGGTTGACAACTATGTCATGATCGAAACGGGAAGACTAAGGTGGATTCGAAATAATCAAACTAATATTCGTGCAGAAATGTACCAAGGGTTGCAGGATGCATTACACCAAGGAGAAACTATGGCAGGTCAAATAAATTATCAGGCCAATTTAGTAAACTTAGAACCTAAGATAATGAGTTTGTATAGATTACAACTAATACTTTTTATCTATGCAGATAATCTGGCCGAAGGACAATACTTCCATCATCATTGTAGGTAGCCATCGCGACATGGCACAACGTTATCAAGATGGAATGGCAATAGTCCTTAAATATGGCAAGCCTGATATTTTTCTAACTATGACCTGTAATCCTTCATGGTCTGAGATCACCTCTAAACTCTTACCTTTACAAGCACCACATGATCGTCCTGACTTGCTTACAAGAGTATTTCGTGCAAAGCTTGAGCAACTTAAGGATGATGTCATCAATAAAGGTGTCTTGGGAAAAGTAAAGAGCTACATATATGTCATAGAATTTCAGAAAAGAGGACTACCACATGTTCATATGCTATTAATCTTGCATGACAATGACAAGTTGAGAAATCCTGAGCAATATGATTGTTTGGTCAGAGCTGAGATCCCAATCAAGGAAGATGAACCACAGTTACATGAAGCAGTGATGAAGCATATGATCCATGGACCATGTGGTACACTAAATCCAACAAGTGTATGTATGAAGGATGGAATATGCAAAAAACAATTTCCAAGAGAATCATGGATGAAACACGCCAAGGTGATGACTCATATCCCCAATATAGAAGAAGGTTTGCCGAACCAGTTCAACTTAATGATAATGTCACTATCGATAACAGATGGGTTGTACCTACAACCCCTGGCTACTAATGAAGTATGATTGTCATGTCAATGTCGAAGTTTGCAGCAGCATCAAAAGCATCAAATATCTCTACAAGTACTGCTACAAAGGACCAGATCGAGTAGAGATGGAGGTTCATAGAACAACATCAGTTGATGAGGTACAACAATTTGTGGATGCTAGATGGATTTGTGCCCCAGAAGCATGTTGGAGAATCTTCAGATTCAATCTATATAATATGTATCCATCTGTTGAGAGGTTACAAGTTCATTTGCCAAATCAACATCAGGTCAGGTTCTACAATGACCAACACATTCATGACATTCTAAATGATGACCAATACACAAAAACAATGTTCACCCAATTCTTTGAGTTAAATCGTAAAGATGAAGAAGCTCGAAGTTATTTGTATAGAGAAATACCTGAGCATTATACATGGGACCAACGGTCTAAGGAATGGAATAAGCGAAGGTCACAAAAAAGAGCACTTGGGCGGATTTATATAGTTTCTCCTTCAGAGGGTGAGAAATTTTTCCTGCGTCTTCTACTAAATAATGTCAGAGGTCCAACAAGTTGGGATTTTTTGCTAACTGTGAATGGAAATCGTTTACCAACTTTCAAACAATCAGCAGAGCAGCGAGGACTACTAGAGAGTGATGAGAGTATTCATGAGTGCTTGCGTGAAGCATCAAGTGTACGAATGCCACATGCCTTGAGGAGGTTGTTTGCAACAATATTGGTGTTTTGTGAACCATCAGATGTTAGAAGCCTGTGGAATGAGTTCTTCGACCACATGGTGGATGACTATCCATCCACAAGCACTACATCAAATTCAAGTTTGAGAAATAGACTTTTAAGAGATCTAAATGACATTTTAGTCCAACATGGCAAACAAATAGCTAATTATGATTTGCCATCATTGACCATTGATGCTGCTGAATCTGTTACTTTGCCAAGGCTGATCCAAGAAGAGCTATTGGTTTCAATTCCACAAGATGACATTGACGCAATTGATAAGTTAAACAATGATCAATTGTTTGTTTTCAATACCATTATGAACGTCATTGATCAGAAAATGAGTCAAGTATTTTTTGTGGATGGGCCAGGAGGAACAAGTAAGACATTTCTATATCGTGCATTGATTGCAAGATTAAGACAAAAGGGTCTTATCGTCTTAGCTACTGCAACTTCAGGAATTGCTGCGACCTTATTACCCGGTGGAAGAACAGCTCATTCTCGGTTCAAAATACCGATGGAACCAGGGTCCTCTTCCGTATGCTCCATAAGTAAGCAGTCTGATCTTGCAAGGCTAATCGGACAAACATCAGCAATTGTGTGGGATGAAGCACCTATGGCAAATAGATATGCAATAGAGGCAGTAGATCGTACTTTAAAGGACATCTTAGATTGTAATGCCCCGTTTGGTGGTAAAGTGATGGTTATGGGTGGGGACTTTCGCCAGGTACTTTCTGTTATTCCAAAAGGAAATAGATCACAAATGATAGCAGCATATGTTGTGAGATCTCCCCTGTGGGCGCAGACTAAAGTTTTACATTTGCGTCAAAATATGCGATCACTCCAAGATCATCAATTTGCACAATATCTTATGCGAATAGGAGATGGTACCGAACCTACTATAGATAATGAAGATATGGTGCAGGTACCCCCTGAAATGGCAATACAATGGGATGGAGAAGGGACAATTCAAACACTCATACATGAAATTTTTCCTGATCTGCAAACTCATGGGTGGAATGCGTCTTACATGGTTGAAAGAGCAATACTAACACCAAAGAATCAAAATGTGCAACAACTAAATGACCTTATAATAGATGAATTCCCTGGAGAAGAAAGACACCTGGTATCTTTTGATGAGGTTGAAGGAGATACAAATGATTTATATCAACAAGAGTACTTGAACACTATTTCGTTGGGTGGCTTGCCGCCGCATATACTCAGGGTCAAACGGGGAGCACCTTTGATGTTGTTGCGTAACATAGACCCAAAAGCAGGTTTGTGTAACGGTACTCGATTATTATGTCGAGGAACATTTTTGAATATGTTGGATGTTGAAATTTTGACTGGACATCATTATGGACAACGAGCTTTTCTACCGAGAATAAAACATAAGACAACAGAAAGTGCAGGACTTCCATTCGTGCTTATTAGAAAGCAATTTCCTGTCAGATTGAGTTTTGCGATGACAATTAATAAAGCTCAAGGACAAACAATTCCAAATGTCGGTGTTTATCTTCCAAAACATGTTTTTAGTCATGGACAGTTATATGTTGCTTTGTCGAGAGGGGTTTCTCGGAGAAACACAAAAATTCTAATAAGAGAAGGGATAGATGACGCAGAGAATGGTGAATTCACAAAAAATGTTGTTTTCAAAGAAGTTCTATTGTCTCAGCCCTAGGTATGTTTTGTACTTTATTGGTTCTAAATTAAATTATTAGGTGTGTTTAACAAAATATCGTACAAAATACCAATCACTACAATACGTTTCAACAACCTTTTAGAATGTGTTATTATAATATCATTCTTCTTTAATTTTGTGTTTCATCTTTTTTCAGAGAACCAAAGATTTCAACAACTATACCAGTTATGTCGGGAATTAAAGAAGAGTAATTTAGAAATGCACTTTCTTAAAGAAGTAAGTTAAAATTTGCTTTACTGCTAAATTAATTTATTGGTTTTTACATTAATTTATGCTTATTATCTTATGTAGGAGGGAGAATTTAGTAAGCTATGGAATACTTGGAAGGATGAGCAGTCCCTTGCATCAGTCAGAACGTTAGACAACAAAGTAAAAATTTACTGTGATTTGATTTCTTCATTTGTTTATGCTGCTTTTTTCTTTATCTGTTTCACTGACACCAACAATCATTTACAATAGGTTCATCGTTTGTTGATTTATTCCTTGGGTTGGAAATTCACGGTTGTGGCAGATAAGAAACAATTTTGGAAGATGATTAAAAAAGAATTATTAAGCCAAATGAATGACCAGTAAGATTACAATTCTTATTTTGATTCTATACACTCTTGGGTTAATTGTGCTACAGTTAAATACCATTTATCATAAAAAATATTTAATTACTATATTGAATATCTCACAATTAACTAAACTTTTGAACGTATTTTTTTGAATCAGCAAACTTCAAAGTGGTACCTCATCCTCACGCACTGTGAATGACATTGACTCAAGGTATATATCAAGTTAGGTGCCTAAAGATAGAAATTATGTTTATACTAAACTCACATATTTAATTATGATAATTATGGTGCGAATGCGTAGGTTAATGACAGCAAAACAAGACATTTGCATTCTACAGGTAAATTTTCAAGAGCAACGATCATACACCTCCATTTAATCCAAACATTAATATACTTACAATTGTAAGGTGACATTACTTTTATTCATAATTCTGCAGTTTTTCAAAGCTCAAAACTTTATTGATGATGAGATGTATAAAGAGTTGGAAAGAATTTTTACAAGGTACATTATTACTTAGCTAGAAATCTTATAAATTATTAAATTAAGAAGTATTTAGCAAATTAAAGAAGCTAACTATACTATCATTATTTGATTAAATTACAGGACGGTCAAGTCTCTTTCAGACATTCAGACATTTTTTGGGCTACCAATTAAATCTCAGTGCATTAACATTTGATTGATTTTTTTTCATTTTGGTTTGACGGTAGTTTACTTTATGTTAGAAGAGGTTCATTTTACTTTAATTATTTAAATATATGATGTGTGACATTTATATCCTTTTGAAATTATTGCTTTAAATGATATACTAGCGACTCGACAGGCACTACCGTGCTTGTCAAGTTACTTTTTTTATTGTTTTCCTTTCATAACACACTCTACGCAACACTTATGTGCCTTTCAAGTCGTTTTTTTATTGTTTTCCTTTCATAACACACTCTACGCAACACTTTTGTGTCCGTAAATCAATAAAAAAGTGACTTGACATACACAGAAGTGTTGCGTAGAGTGTGTTATGAAAGGAAAACAATAAAAAAGCGACTTGACAGGCACAGTAGTGCCTGTCGAGTCGCTAGTAATAATAATTTAAGTTGCCGAGAAGCAAGACAGACTTAATATTATTATTGTATGAGTTAGAGAACCCCTGAGAGGAGTAATGATCGTTATAAAATTTTTGTTGAGACCTTAATATTTAAAATTTGGACTCCCAAATTGGTGTTTGGAAAATATTTAGAAAATATTCTCACCAATATTGGAAAATTATGATTTTAAGGCTATTATTATTATTATTTCACATTTTTACGATTTTCAGGAAAAATCCTTTTAATATATAAATAATGTGAAATTAATAAAATAGCGAGATAATTATTTTAGACTTATTGAGAGTCTCAAAATATTAAGGAAATTTTGTAACGATCATATGTCATTTTCTTATTTTAAATATTATATGTTTAGTGAGTATCTGAGTAACCTGAGAGAGAATCTGAGCTAGATCCTAAACACAACCAGAGCAACTTTTTAGGACACTGAGCTCTCCAAAAATTTATTAGCTCTCGCCATAAAAACTTAGTTGCAATTTCTTACTCAAAATCATACTCAAACACATACTCATACTCACTATCTAAACACATTTAACACTAAAACAACACAATAACACAACAACACCACCCCTTGGCCAATAAACTTTCGGCCAACACCCCTCCCATAACACCACTTCACTTTCTCCCTCAAACACACCATTTCCAGAGCTTCTTCCCCCTCCATCACACCCAAACTCGGCCAGCCCTCTTGAGCTCTAGGGAACCACCATCAACACCACCCATTTTGCATTTTCTTCAAGCATCCAAGTGAGTTACTGTAACACCCCGCTACTGAGGGGTGTCCGTGCGAAGGGCTCTATCCCAATGAACACGCTACTAGGGCATAACATAAGGTCTAAACAACATGCATAAACTATTAATTAAACTGAATAACTGAGAATAACTGAAATAACTGTTTAAGTGATAATCATATATAACTGTATCAATCTGAAACATACGTACTAGTTCATTATACTGAAACTTAACTTAACTAATAAAGGAATCTTGCCTCTAAAGTCTGGAGCAAGACTATACATGATTGATTTGACTGTGAAAGATAAACTAAATATAAACTAAACATAGACTGCTAAGACTCCACGGAAGATGCGGAGCTCACCAAGGATATCAACTGCAACCAACCTCTACTGGATCAACTGTCCCTCGTCCGCCTCCTGATCGAACTCTGAAACAAAATGCGGGGAGTGAGTCGCAAGCTCAATGATGGGGTATCATGCATGTTATGCAACACATACTGTCATGTTATCAATCACATATACTTGTCCTATCTACGTAGCTGCACCTCTCTGACGACGGACGCGTACCGCCGGAGATATCCGCACTCGAGCCCCCATACTGAACTGATAAATGATGGAACACGAGCCGCCCTATACTGAACTGATAACTGATAAATGACGGAACACGAGCCACCCTGCTGTAACTAATAACTGGACTCGCTACCACTAAGGTGCGGCCATATGACGGAACACGAGCCGCCCTGTGATCTGGACCTCTACAACCACGCAGGTGAGGCCAGTCATACTGTATTACTATATCGGGTGGGACTGGAGGTGCTTCGTGGCAGTATGTCACGGTTAAACTCGACCGGGAGCTACATCCGGGCTAAAGCATTGAAATACATACTACGACGGTTCGCAGACTACGCAAACAGTCATCACGCAATTCTACAACCATTATACTCATACACTGCATGTTATCATTCTGATCATAAATCGTAGGGTTCTAACATGTTTCATATCATAGCATAGCATAGCATAAATCATTCAAGCTTATAAAAATAATTATAACGCATATAATAAATATAGTCATAACGCGTAACATCATAATGCTGTAACGTCAATACAAAGGGACCTAGAAGCCATTCACTTTTTCATGTTATGTTATCTATTAGGGAACTTATCTATCTGAGCATATCCTCTATTAAGACCTGTTATCCTTTAGGGAAAATTTCTACTAAGGTACGTTATCTTACTAAGGTATATTATCTGTCTAAGGTATATCATCTGTCTAAGGTATATTATCAGTCTAAGACGTGTTATCTTACTAGGTCACATTATTCTGCTAAGTTATATTATCTTATTGAGTTACGTTGTCTTATTATGTTATATTATCCTAATAGGTTATGGTGTTTTACTAGGTTACATTATCTCACTAGGTTAAATTAATTATTAGGTTATAATTAACTCACTAAGTGGTATTAATTACTTGATATTAATTTCTAGATCATATTAATTACTAGATTATATTATCTTATCATGTTATCTTATCACGTGAGGTTATCTTGCTAGGTTATGCTATGTTACTATGTTATATTATCTTACTATGTGATGCATGTGATCTATCCAAGCAGGTTATTTTCCTAATCATATCATCTACCTAAGCACGTTATAGACCAATCATATTAACTGCCTAAGCATGTTATCTATCTATCATATTATTTACCTATGCATATAAACATAAACATAAATATGACTATAAACATATAAACATAAACGTAAACATATAAACATATAAACATATACAAATGTTACTATGTGGCAGCCACGACACATCCACCCTAAAACCTCCACTCACCTGGAAAGTCCTGAGATTGGAAGGCACCGCTAGCTTCGGCTCTAGCTATCGGCACCGCGTTTGCACCTGGCGTGCAAAAGACCCATCAGGACCGCACAAAAGAAAACCAAAACTTGAACTAGGCTGCGCACTGAACCTCCGCTAGCGAGTAATACCTTCTCGCTAGCGATGGCACACTCGCCAGCGAGCACTCACAGCTCGCTAGCGACCAGCACGCTGACAGGGGCAAAAACGTCTTTTCACTCACCGTCGGGAATTTGCTCTGACCGAGATATCCCCAAGGTGTCAGACTCACACTCCACCAGAGTTCCTCTTCATATAAAGGACGCCCAAAGCACTGCTTTGATATGGCGGGAGTATGAGGTGTGAGGGAAAAGCTATACTAACCACTCATATATATAAGGGGATGGGGGAAGCTGAAATGCTGTTTTGAGCAATGTGGGACTTGACTGCTCGCTAGCCGCCAAAATCTGCTCGCTAGCGGCCATAATCTACTCGCTAGCCGCCATCATCTGCTCGCTAGCCGCCACCTGCTGACAGCATCAGTGCTTTCCTCATTTTACACGTTTTAACATCATTTCTAACCCTTCTTAGACATACTTAGACCATATTAAAGCACTTTCTAAGGGGTACTATGATACGGGGTATCACAATCTCCTACCCTTCCTATAATCTTAATATGATGTTTTCTCTTCATGCATGTGTGATTTGGTTGCTGTAGCTTGCTGAGATAGGGCCTAAATTTCGTGCATGTTTGGGAGCCACAAATCCATGGCTGAATGGCCATGTTTGAAGCTCATCTATGTACTTGCATGTTGTGTTGCTTGCATGCATGAGTGATTTTGATTTTCCATCTTGTTGGTGAGTTTAATCTTGAGTTCTGAAGTTGTAGTGTGTGTATGTGAGTATGGATGATGATTTTTAAGTGATTTGGATGAGTGGGTATGAGTTTTGGGGTGAGAGGGGAGCAAAAACGCGATTTGTGCATTTTCTGCAGAAACTGAGCTGTGGGGATCGATCCCCACCATTGGAGGATCGATCCCCAAGTGTAAAATGCTGTTGGTTTGTGAAAATTTAAGTGGGGATCGATCCCCACTCTGAGAGGATCGATCCCCGTGCTGTGAAAATGAGTTTCTGTGAAGATTTAAGGGGGGGGATCGATCCCAGACCCCTGAGGATCGATCCCCTGGACAAAAATTCACCCGGGAGGAACAATTTTAGTGCAGATTCGATCCCAAACCCTTGAGGATCGATCCCCTGCACCAGAAAAGTGAAAATTCACCTGTTTTCATTCTATTTCAAGTAAACATTTTAAAATAATGAGTGGAGGGTTAACATACTACGTAAGGTTTAAATAATTTCCTAGCCTTGTGATTATATATATATAAAATTGTATGATTTTGTGTTATTAAATGTTTTGAGAACACTTTAAAATGCCTTTGTGAAAGTATCATATGTTTTGAAAAATAAAGTGTCACTATGAGTAGTACTCATAAGGGAAATAGATTTGAAATGAACCTTGGAAAAAGTATTTCATATACTTTGAAAATTTAAAGGTACTAAGGCTTGTGAAAAATTTGCATGTAGTAGCCCCTAAACCAATAGAGTGCACAAACAAATAGAGAAGGGAAATTTAATGATGTCGAATACCTCTATTATGTGCTAAATGCTGAGTTGGCTAATTTTGATGCTCGTAGGGCGATTCTTTAAGGGTTGTGATGAAGATTTAACTCTTATATGTTTATGTGCATGCTAAATTATATGGGAATCCATAAAGTACATGTAACTAAGAAATCGTTATACATGCTTAAGATTTTAAGAGTGCGAAGTTATGAATGATTTGTATTTGTTTATGATGAAAAGATGAAGGGTGGTGAAAAGGATTGAAATCGAATATTCTGAGTAAGAAGCTGAATTCCACACTGATGTGAAAATATGTTATAATTATATGCGATGTAGAACCTCTTAATTGAGATTTGAGTGAATTATGAGATGGTAATGCTTTATGAGATGATACGTTACGTTATGTGTAATGTGTGTGATCACATAATACTATGTTTGATGATAAAGTATGTTATGTGACATAATGAGATTATGGTCATAGATACTTGGATGAAAAGATATTATAAATGTATGAAATGATGAAATGGGAAAATGCTCATCACTTATGCGTTGATTTCAAAGTTTATGTTTGCCTGAATAATTGTTTTAAAGATAGATTGTGAACATAGTTAAATATTAGATTGAGATGGTTGCTGTAATGATATGATTATGCACCTGTATACTGTTAAGAAAAGTGATGAGTTACGATTGATGATGGGTTGGTTTCGTGGGAATGCCGGGTGAATCCTGAGGTACATGCCAGGAAGCTCCCGAGGAGTACCCCGGAAACACTAGATGAAGTTTAATTGATATGGTTGTGTAAATAGATTGGTTTCATGGAGAATGCCGGGTAACTCCTGAGGTACATGCCAGGAAACTCCCGAAGAGTATCCCGCAGCAACTAGAGGTAGATTTTAAACGTTATGGTCGGATTGAGTTTTAGTGCCGCTCACCGAGGCGAAGAGAATAATCAGATAGTACCGCTCACCGAGGCGAAGAGAATGATCAAATAGTACCGCTCACCGAGGCGAATAGAATAATCAGATAGTACCGCTCACCGAGGCGAAGAGAATAATCGGATTGTACCGCTCACCGAGGCGAAGAGAACAATCGGTTAGTACCGCTCACCGAGGCGAAGAGAATAATCGGTTAGTGCCGCTCACCGAGGCGAAGAGTACAATCGGTTTTTGACCGCTTGCCGAAGCGATGAGAATAATCGGTAGTGTTGCTCGTCGTAGTGAAGAGATTTAACGGGTGGATGTAGGATGAATGTTTGGATTGTTGATATGCTTGTGATGGTATGACCAGATGCCCGGGAAGTGAGTGTGCATTCACTTTGAATGAGGGAACACGAGAACTTAGAGAGACCCTAGGTTCCCTTAGAAACGGATCAGTAAGATGTTTGAACCAGTCAAAGTAAGGACTCTGCCTTTTCAGAAAGTAAAGTACCGTTTTATACCCGAGTATTACTTTGACTGGCTAGAAACGACGTTGTCGAGCACGTAGATCTGTGTGCTCTGTGTAACTCACTAAGACGACCCTGTCTTACTCTTTTCTCTCTTGATGCTTCGATTCTAGATACGTATGGAGCAGCCGCCGCCGCCGCCCCTGCCGCGCCGACTAACATATGACTTCGCGGTAGCGAGCTACAGGCCGTCGACCGGCGCCGTGACCATGGTCTCCACTGTATCCGGGGTATATCGTTTCTTCATCCCGGAGCTCATGGCGAGATACCCCGCTCCTGTTCCTGATCCTGCACCCACACCTGTCCTAGCGCCCGCTCATCCGCCACCACTTCCAGCGCCCATACCCGCTCCGGAGTCGGATGAGTCAAACCCTAAGGAGGAGGGATACGAGAGTGATGAGGCAGCCCCGCCCACCGACGAGGGCGAGCAGATGGAGGACGAGCCGGAGGTAATATCCCTAGCGGGAGGACCAGCACCGAGCGAGGAGAGTGATGGTTAACATCGGACGGAAGACATCGGAGCCACGACCGGAAGATCGGCTTTGTAGCTGCCCCTTTTTATTTGTAATTATATATTTTGGTCTGTATATGTGGTTCTGGAGCTTTTGTACCCCTGTGAGGGAGATAAACACTTCTTTGGTGTGTATATATTTATTGGGCAGCTTTGCACTCCACCTGAGTCTACCTTGTACATCCGGACCAGGACTTTACACTGTCCATTTTTGGGTTGTAGCAGCTCTTTTCATAATATATGGCATGTATATGTATCTGATGAACTGCGGTTTACCTGAGTCCTCTTTGTATATTCGGACCAGGAATTTCTAGACTTGTCTTTTGATCATGTCAGCTCCTATATATATATTTCGGCATGTATTAAACAGAATCCCGATACACTCAAACCTTGATATTTTCCACTCTGATGCATATGTTATATATTAATATTTTGGCCATTTGTTGCATGGGCCTTTATTATATTATTGGCATTTTCTATTGTTATTCTAGACGCTTATCCAGGTTATCTATTCGTGCTACTAATCTGATTTGTCATGGCTTTGAGTCTCGATACCGATTTATTGTACACAGGGGTTTGCGAAACTATATTTTACATATATACGTTTAAAAAAAATGGGGTTTTTGGGTGTTATGTAACATTGCAAGTTGTTAATTGTGTCCATGGCATAGTTAATAATTTGGGATGTTATAACTTTCATCGCCATTCCCCGGCAACGGCGCCAAAAATTTGATGGTGAGGGTCGCAACTCCCAAAAATTTATTATTTTTTAAAACCACAAGTTCCGCTAATATAGTTTAGTGGAAACCAGGGTCATCTCTCACAAGGAATGACTAAGAAAGCAATACGCGAGACTAGTCGTATGTGGGTTGTCACAAATTTGGAGTTTTTGTATGCAGGAATGTAAAATTGATTTAATTGAAATAAAATGCTAAAAACAGTGGTTTATGAGATGGAACATTCATTAGGGAGTTGTGTAAGCTCCAGAACCCTTCTGAGAGAAATTGATATATTTCTCTTAGAGATATAAATGTTTTAATGATAACAAAGTAAGTCGTAAGTATAAAAATTTTACTTAACTGTTTGCTAGTATGTGCGCTCAAGTGTCTCAGAAAGCTTTAAATTATTGGATTCCTTGAGAGAGAACAAGACAACAACTAGTAAACTCGAAATCAAATGATGAATTCAATGCGTAAAAGATATCAGAAAGGGTGTCTAAGAAACACAGAAGGTGAAAGTGTGTTTCTGAGAAAAGAACACAGTCGACTTAGAAAGGTCTCAGAAGACCTTCTCGACTAGTGGTTCTCAATAGGGTCTTCCCTCAGAAGGTTCGTCTCAGATGTTCGTACATCACTCAGAAAGTTGGACTCTGAAGCAACCAAGTGTCTACACTCAAAGGATTCGCAATCATCCTCAGAAAGCTCGCTACGACAAGCTGGACATGTTGGAACTTGTGCACTGTACACGTCTGAAAAGTTCCTCAAATCGCGCTGACTGTAGCAGGGAGCCGTTCTGAAGAAGACACAGCTACATCAGCAAAGTGAAAGCTCTTTTTCGCGGCATTTTAAAATGCCTATATATATGAGTTCAATTGCAGAGATTCTTGACGAAATTCTCGCGCAAAAAACCTTTGATTAAACGTGCTAAAACTCTGCCGAATTAAAATCATTTGCGAAAACAAAGAACTTTCTCAGAAAGGCAACTTATCTTAAGTTGTTCTTCACTTTGCGAAAAATCTTCTAGTTTTGTAAGTTAAATCTAGAAGTCTACTAAGAGAGAAATTAAGCTTGTATCTTAATCTTAGTAGTTGTTTTCGAAACAAAAACTTCATTCGCAAAAACTAAGTCCTTCGCTGTTTGAAGGCAGTTTTAAGTCCTCGATTGTTTGAGGCAAAGTTCAAAGTCCTTAATTGTTTAAGGCAAGTTAAGTCCTCAGTTGTGAGGAGAATGGGCAAGGAAGCGGGGTTTCGTCGGAGGCATTCATGGAGATGGCCAGGGCCATGAACCGCATGGTGGACCACATGACTCAGCAGCGCGCAGCGCCACCACCTGCGGGTAATGGCAGTTCCTACTTCGCTGACTTCAAGAGGGCCAATCCTCTCCTTTTCCTGGCACTACGGATCCTTAAGTAGCTGAGGATTGGCTGAGGGGTATCGAGGACATCTTTACAGTGGTCCAGTGTACAGAGGTGCAGAAGACACAACTGGTCACCTTCATGCTGCAGATGGAGGCATGTTCTTGGTGGAACGATGCTCGTCGCGCTTCTGACGCGGCAGGTGTAGCTATCACATGGGACATGTTTAAGGACATGTTCTATGAGAAGTACTTCCCGGAGACTGTTCGCCAGGACAAGGAAATGGAGTTCCTTGATCTCCGTCAGGGCACCATGACCATACCTGAGTACATCGCCAAGTTCGAGGAGCTCATTCGATTTTCAGAGATCTACCAGGCGAACCCGAAGGAGAGCTGGAAGTGCATGAAATTCTGTGCTGGGCTGAACCAAGACATCAAGAGGATGGTTAAGCACATGAAGTTCAGAGACTACAGGGAGATGGTGGACACCTGCAGGATTGTAGAGGAGACCAGCCGCCCAGTTGCACCGCAGAGGGTTGAGACTCAGAGGAGGGGTGCGGCACCTCAGCAGACCAGCCACGCCGCCTCTGCTCGCTTTCAGCCATGTGTTTTGAGATCTAAGTGTATGTATAAGTGTTATACGATCTATGTGTGTGTATTTCATGTTATGTGGCTTAAGCGTATGGATATGTGTATGCATTGTATGTTATGTGATTTATCTGTTTATGTGTATGTTTTTTATGATGGTTGAGGTTAGGGGTGATATGTAGAGGTTATAGCACGAGTCGAGACATTTTAGAAGTGTTTTGGGGCTATTTTGCAGCCCAGTAATCGATTACAGAAGGCTGGTAATCGATTACACTGCACAGACTTTCGAATCTGTGCATTTTGACAGGCTGTAATCGATTACAGATTCGTGGTAATCGATTACAGACTGCGCAATAAGGGTTTTTAGTGCGTTTTAAGTTACGTATGGGCCCCACGATGACTCCAAACCATATATAATCGAGCCACCACGTGAGAAACCCTAATCTTCACTCCAGAAACACTCTAAACACTCTCTCTAATCCTTGTGCCTCCATTGTTCTTCCTCTCTCTCAAGAACTCAAAGCCATAGCCATTCCAAACCACGAAACTCACATCAAATCTTGCCCGTTCACGAAACCGATCACATATTTGTAATCCTCACACCAAGATACACCCTTCTACCGATTGCAATTTAGCAATAGGATTCGTATTCATCACCGTACCATTCGTGGGTCTAGAGAGAGAAAGTTAAAACAAGGGTTTCACCGGGAAAAGATTGTCTCTACGCTTTTATTTGAATTTCTTCAAGAGGTAGGGGTTTTAGGCATTCTTTATTCTCTGTAATTTCATGCTTGATAAGGTGGTTTTGATGAGATTATTGTTGTTGTTCGTTTTTCCCGTTAGGGTTCATGAAAGGGTTATGTCTTACGAAATTAATTTCAAAGGAAAGGGGTTTTATCAATTGAAAAGTGTTTCTAATCATGTTTTATTAATGAGTTTTCATGAACCTATGTTTTCTATTGATTGGGATGATTCTATATTAAAGTTTTAGCCATTAGCTTGTGAAAAACGTGTTTTAGAAACTCTAGAGTCTGAGTTTTCGCGTTCGTAATCGATTACAAGAGGTTCGTAATCGATTACGAGCTGAGAATTTCCAATCGCGAGAAAACATGGCTCTCTGGTAATCGGTTACAAGGTCTGTGTAATCGATTACTATAATCGATTACAGCCCCATTGTAATCGACTACAGCACTGCAGATTTTACGAAAATTAAATGTTTTGACCCTTTATGTACCCTAATGCGTTCTACGACTTGTATAAACGTTATATATGATTTATGCATGATTTACATATGATAATATGAGCTATAAAATATGTTTATATGTATTTATAATATAAAAGTATAATTATATGATAATGCATGTTATATATGATTCATGTATGTTCATTATGTAATGTTACTAGTTGCATGTATATTTAATTGCTATGATGTATATATAATTTTTGTATGAGATGTTTACGATGAATGATTGCATGATGTGTATGCTAGGTAATGATATATATATTGTGATGAAATGCTCTAAATGAATTAACTCTATCATCCGGTAAAGGTTAAAAGATGTTCTAAAAGATACTCTGATGCTCTGAAATATCTCTGTTAACTCTGAAAGATTTGTGATAATTAAAAGACGTTCTGAAAGATTAAAATACCCTGTAGCCTTCAGCTTGTAATGAGTGTTGTAGGGAGGGGTGGCATCCTCGGCTGCAACTCCTTCACTTGAGGAAGGTGAATTGTACCCCCTCTTCCCCGTATGTTTTAGGATGAGCTCATAGCTAGGGGCCGGATTGTAGGAGTAAGGATGGGAGGGAGGCTTTGCCATGTCTGACAGCTTCAAAGTAAAAGTTAATGATAAGATGCTCTTAAAGAAAGTTCTGATATATGTTTTGATATGTTCTCTTGATGTTTAGAAGCACATAGCGCACTACACAAAGACCTCTAATTATTGTATGTTATATGAATTAATAAAATGGACAAGATGCACTTAGGTAAGACGTTCCGGGGAAAGATTGATTTTCAACTTATATCCGAATCAAACTCATTCATGTTTCACTTATTTTATAATTAAACCCGGGGCGACTTCCTCTATTGAGTCACTTCCCAGTGCTCACCCTATGTTTTTCCCACATTTTAGAGGAGCAGACAGAGCAGGATGTCGGAGCACACGAGGAGCCCGTGCAGACATAGTTTATGATATAGTTCCCTAGATATCAGAGACATGTTTTACTTCCTTATCAGATGTTATGACTTTTATGCTTCCGCTACGTTTATTTATTTATTATGTTTTCTGAGTCCGGACCTTTGTTAGCCGGCAGCTATTTATTTACTCGTATTTATGGTGGAATCTCATAGGTCACAGTTTTTGGCTTATGGGGTGAGACCTAGTATTTATTTCATGTTTGTTACTTGATGGGAGTTATCTATATGATGAAGTGTAACACCCGTGATTCGGGATTTTCCTGTTTTGTGTATTCTTAGTCGCCGGGGCGGATTTTGGTGTCCGGAGCTTAGAGCTATATATATATATATTATATATATGGTGATTGATATTTAAAGTTGAAAAGAATATGGTGATGCCTGAGATATATATATATATATATATATATATATAATCATGTTTGATATATTAAGGTGCTTAGGTGAGAATAAATAAAATTTCATATGTGTAAGGGAACATATTTTATGTTTCATGATTAAAATAAGTTGTATATATATATTTATTTATGCATATGGGTGCATAAATATATATATATGCAATTGTTTTATGTGACTAGATTTTGTGAATATTCTATAAGTTACTATAATAATAATTTAACTTGCTGAGAAGCAAGGCAGACTTAATATTATTATTGTATGAGTTAAAGAACCCCTGAGAGGAGTAATGATCGTTATAAATTTTTTTTGTTGAGACCTTAATATTTAAAATTTAAATTCCCAAATTGGTGTTTGGAAAATATTTAGAAAATATTCTCACCAATATTGGAAAATTATGATTCTAAGGCTATTATTATTAAATTTCGCATTTTACGATTTTCAGGAAAAATCCTATTTATATATAAATAATGCGAAATTAATAATAATATGAGATAATTATTTTAGACTCATTGAGAGTCTCATAATATTAAGGAAATTTTCATAACGATCATATATCATTTTCTTATTTTAAAACTGAGTGTTTAGTGAGTTGTTGAGTAACCTGAGAGCGAGCCTGAGCTAGATCTTAAACACAACCGGAGCAACTTTTTAGGACCCTGAGCTCTCTAAAATTTATTTAACTCTCACCATAAATCTTAGTTGTAATTTCTTGCTCAAAATTATACTCAAACACATACTCATAATCACTACCTAGAGACATTTAACACTACAACAACTCAAAAATTAAACAAAACACCCCCCCTAACTTGCTTAAAGCTTCGGCCAGACTCCCTCCCCTTCACAACTCAAATTCATTTCTCCAAAAGCACACTAGCAGAGCTCTCTTCCTCCCTCTTCCCTCACCATTTTCAGCCAAGCATTCAGAGGAGCAGTAGGAGCCATCTTCAAGCTTCCTTCTTGCTAAATCCTCCATTGTTAAGGTGAGCTACCATAACCTTTGTGATCCTTGCATGTTCTACACCATCCCAACCTCTTTTTGGTTCTGATTCTTGCTGAGACATGGCTCAAATTTTCAAGCTTCATGATGCATGTTAGATAGCCTTGATGAATCTGATGTATGAAGCTTGTGTGTGTGCTTGCGTGTGAAGTTTGATACTTGCATGTGTATGAGATTGTGTTTTCCTTGTGTTTGATTCTGAGATGTTGAGTCTAAACACTGATGCTATGTGTATATATGTTGGATAGATGATTTTTGGGTGATTTGAATGAGTGGGTATGGGTTTTGGTGTGAAAATGGAGCAGAAATGCGATTTCTGCAGAAACTGAACAGTGGGGATCGATCCCCACCATTGGAGGATCGATCCCCAAGTGAAAATTTGCAGCATCTGGAAAACTTTAAGTGGGGATCGATCCCACTATGAGAGGATCGATCCCAGGCTGCAAAAATGTGTTTTCTGTAAAATTTTAAGGCAGGATCGATCCCAGACCCCTGAGGATCAATCCCTGCACCTGAAAAGTATAATTTCACTTATTTTCACCCTATTTCAAATACAAGTTTTCAAATAATGATAATGGGGTTAACATACTATTTTAAAGTGATGAAAATAAGTATGTGGCAATGCTTTTAATCATGAAAAGAGAAATGGAGTATATATATATATAAGTTGATGTGTAAAGAATTGTAAGTTAAGGAGTGACACGTGAGTTTTTGTGATATTTGATAAAGATAAGAATGAGATGAGGTTATGTGTACGATGAAAGTTTAACACTTTAGTTCGAAGCAAGAATATGGTATTCGGAGAACCCAAACCCGTTTATGTGAGTGTTAAGAAATTTGAATTGGCGAGTGTATGTGAATGGAGTCATATATGATGCCGAACTTGTTATGATAATAATGTACAAGCATGCTATGTTGATATGGGTGGTAGAACCCCTTAGTTGAGACCAAAGTAAATTATGATATGCTCATGATGAAGTGATTGTGAATTTGCGTTTAAATTTGTGAACCATGCTTGAGTTGTGAACCATGCTTGATTTGTGAAACATAATTTAACTGTAAATTATGAATGATAAGCCACTTAGTTGTGAGCCTTTGGAAATGCATGCTATGATGTTGAGAATTTAATTATTGAGCTGAAAATGTAGAGATTTGTATATGTTTTGTGTGGTTGTGTTGATTTGGAAGGTTGAAGTATTATATGGCTACTTAGGAGTTTGGGTGGATTCGAGTAGGCCTTTTCCAGCTACTTAGGAGTTTGGGTGTATTTGAGTACGCTGATGCCGGCTACTTGGGAGTTGGGTGTATTCGAGTACGCTGATGCCGGCTACTTGGGAGTTGGGTGTATTCGAGTATGCCGATACCGGCTACTTGGGAGTTGGGTGTATTCGAATATGCCATTAGAGGGTATCTGGGAGGTGGGTGTATTCGGATACGCCTCAAAGTTAATATGTTATTTGAATTACCCTCATGCATGCTTATTAATATGAATAATGTGAAAGTGTTGGCTTGTTGCATACTATGTATCATTGCTGCTAGAACTTGATGTGGTTGTTACCACAAGTGCGAAACCGACTTTGGTCGGCTGTAATGATATGTGAGAGGGGTGAGCATTTATTGTACATTGAGAGAACCGCGAGAACTTAGAAAGACTCATAGGTTCCCCCTCTAGAAACGGATCGTTAAGTTGTTTGTTCTAGTCAAAGTAAGCACTTGAGTTTTTGAGAAAATACAAGTCCCGTTGGATACAAGTATTACTTTGACAAGCTAGAATCGATAACATCGGGCACGGAGATCCGTGTGCTCAACGTAACTCACTAAGACGACTTCGTCTTACGCTCTCTTTTCTTGATGCTTCGATTCTAGATGGACCAGCCGCCGCAGCCCCCGCTGCGCCACGAGACCTATGATTTTGCTTGGTCCAGCTACACGCCGGCCACCGGTGCGGTGACTGTCTTCGGGGTTACGTTGTTTCTTCATCCTAGAGCTTCTGGCGAGGTACCCTGCTCCCGTTTTTGCTCCTGCACCTGCCCCAGCACCAGTGCCGGCCCGTTCGTCTGCCTCTCCACCGCCACCATCTCCTGCCTCGGAGTCGGTCGAGTCGGACCCGGAGGAAGATGGAGGCTACCGGAGCGACGACTCAGCGGACGTCTGGCCAGATGTCGACTACATCTTGGTGGAGTCAGAGGTGTCCTCTCCCGCAGCAGGCTCGGATATGAGCGAGGATACCGGGAGCGCCAGTAGGTGAGGCGCTGATCATGACCAGCCTGACCGATGTGCAGCTGACCATTGACATCTTTTCTTTTGTTTATAAGTTATCTTTTGTATGGAGCTTTTTGTACCCCTGCGTGGGATTAACTCTTTTGGTATGTATATGTATCTGGTGAACTGCAGTTTTACCTGAGTCCTTTTTGTATATTCGGACCGGGATTTCAGACTCATTTATTTTGATCATGTCAGCTCCATTATCATTTCTGTATGTACTAAAGAAGATTCTGATACACTCAAACCTTTATATTTTCCACTCTGACGCATATGTTATATGTTAATATCATGGTCATTTGTTGCATGGGCCTTTATTATATTATTGGCATTTTCTATCGTTATTCTATACGCTTATCCAGGTTATCTATTCGTGTTACTAATCTTATTGGTCATGGCTTTGAGTCTCGATACCGATTTATTGTACACAGGGGTTTGCGAAATTATATTTTACATATATACGTTTCAAAAAAAAAAAAAAACAAAAACATGGGGTTTTTGGGTGTTATGTAACATTGCAAGTTGTTAATTATGTCCATGGCATAGTTAATAATTTGGGATGTTACATGAAGTATTTTTAATAGATGTTTGTATCGCTTATTATTATCGTTGTACTTATGCGCAAGACCCTTATTTTCTATACCGCAAATGATTTTTAAAATTTACTCCCGTCTATTTTCCGCGTATTATATTTTAAAGATAAAAATAAAACATGATAACAGGAGGTAACCCTTATGAAATGGCCTAAAATGACTTAAGCGTTAAGGGCTATCTAGTAGGGTGTTACAGTATGCAAAACAAATAAATTGGAATAAAAATCGAATAATAAAAACAGTGGTTTATGAGGTAGAACATTCATTAGGGCGTTTATCATTGGCTATAAAAGAATGCATGAGTTGATTAATTACGCCAGAGTTAGATCTAACCCTATTGTTGTGATTCTAAGGATTGATTGCCTAGAACAAGATTAATCAGTGAGATCTCACCCTGAGTTTCGTTTTCAACAATCTTTAAAGCCAATCACATTAATCTAATTAAAGAGACTAATCAGCCAATTAATTAATCATTACCAATTCCTGATATGCCATGCATCAATTAATCAACTAACACATGAACACATGCTAATGAATTAGCCTAACTCAATCGAGTAAGCCAAGACAAAGGGTAAACACACACAATTTAAGATCTCAAATTATATGCCAATAATGATAATGAAAACTTATGCAAGTTTAAGAACAAAGCCTCAATTTACCCCAATGATGTTCACACCCTCATAAACCACCAAGAGACTTAGCTACTCATGGAGGAAATACAAGGGCAGAAATAGATTGAAATTAAAAGGAATTAAATGACTTGAACAATAAGGGAAAGATTAAAGAAAATAAAGACTTAAAGGAATATAAATGCAAATTGGAAAGATTGAAGAACGAATAAATGAATTAATTGTAAAAGTAACTTACAAAACCCAAAGGGCTTGACGAATAACGTTAAGGTAAACAGTTGAGGAAGCTAGAGCTAATTAAACTAGGAAAATAAGGTGAAATCCTAATGGAGAAAATAAACTCTAACTAAAAGCCTAGGGTTGGAAAGTAAGAAACTAGGAAAAGAAAATAGTAAGAAGATAAGAGAAATTGAAGGTGTGAAGAGGTGTTGAAAAGATGATTTTTTCTGATGCATTAGAACTGCTTTATCTAGAGGAAGCAGCCTTCACACCCTAGCTAATTGGGCCCCAAACTCGGTTTTGCAGATTGGTCCCTGCTGTAATAGAATTGCGGCGGGGGCGCTAGGGTGCTGAGGTCGCACCAGGGCGCGTGTGCGATACACGTGATAAGTTCTGATTAGGCTCAGGCGCTGGGGCGCTCGATTCCAGCCTGGACTTCACTGCTCCGCTTCTTAAGGCTGTTGTTAAGGCTGTTGCCACTACTACCACTACCGCTGCTGAATCAAAGAAGAAGTCTCTAAAGAAGCAGTCTGAAGCTGAGTCACTAACCAAGAAAATGTTGGATGTCCAGAAGTTAATCGATCAACCTTATGAGACTGGTCATGTTTCTTCTGGAACCCCTAAAGAACCCAAGCAAACTCATGTTTCAACACATGATGAAGTGACAGTAGCTACCAGCACTGGGCTCAGCTCAGAAGTAGCCACTGACGTTACTCATGTCTCAGAAACAATTGTAACCGCAAGTCTTTTAGAAGAGACTCAGTTTGAGCAAGAATCACAGAAAGAACTTCAGGTTCGTCACTTTAATGTGTCTAAGATTCCTCCTTCCCTCTACGATCAACCTGTTCCAACTTTCTCCATATCGAATTCCATGTGTGGCTCCAGCTTTCAGTTCGGAAGGATGGAAATAACTTCACCCTCTGTGCATCTTCGACTTTTTTCGGGTCGATATGAGAGGACAAGGATGATTGAAGATATTCATCAACAAATCTCCACCTTCAACATCCCAGATGAAGCTCAGACTTCTCACACAATGGGTCAACCAACAGTTACCTTGAAGTTAGTTCAAGTTTCTGAGGATACTCAGAGGCAGCCTTCTACTGAAGTTGCTGCTGTTGAAGAAGACGCTGAAGCAGAAGAAGTGTAACACCCTAATAATTACCTCTTTATACTTAAGTCATATCGAGTTAATTATCGGAAATTATCATCTTGTTTTAGAGTTCAAGTTTGAAAATTAAGTATACGCGAAAAATAGGGCCAACAATTTTCATAAGAGAACGTAATTTAAAAATCTCGGCTTGTACGTGACAAGGTATAATCGGATACACCAAACCAGAAACTCGTGAATTACTTGTAACCAAAATAACGTAATACACATAGGTGGCCCAATACATACATATAGTTTTACGTACACAAAGAAATACATATAAACGTAAAATCAAAAATAGATAATACAATATTTAAATATTAGAATTCCTAAGAGAACTATGAGCTTGTACAGTCACTTATAATTCCCTTACAAAATTCTTCGAGTCTCATATAATACATAATATAACAAAAGCCGTAGAATCCTAAGCTTCTCGCATATCCAAGCTTCAGTCCTCATGCAAACTCTGAATCTGCTCTTCTAACGAGGTACCTGTAGCTCAACCTGATTCTAAACAAAGGGGGTGGAATTGGGGTGAGCTCCATGGACTCAATAGGGGGATCACTCCGGTTTATTATGAAATAAGTGAGATATGCATAATTCCATTTAATGATATTTTCATAAACATAATGTAGTTCCGGAGTGTCTTACCTATATGCATCTGGATAATTATATGAATTCTATATAACAATAAAGAATTAATATTATACTAACATTGGTTACTAAAAATAGGTTCATTAGCGGGTAACGGTTGCACAGTCAGCACTATGCATACGGTCACATGTTTAAATATACTTATTCATACAACAGTTGCACAATAAACATCATGCATACAGTTATATGTGTCATGTGTTATAATTTTCTCTAACCATTGGCACTACCCTCTCTCTTTCTACCTCCGCATACACCTGGCCCCTAGGCTATGAGCTCATACATATCTAGTTTTCTACTAGATCGCTATGGGGAAGAGGGTTTTTATTCACTTTCTTTACAAATCGGTATTGGGGACTGAGGGTGCCAACCTCCCTTGCCAATTCCGTTTGCACAGAAAGCTACTCATAAATCTCATTTTCTGATTCACATGACCTTTCACAGCTTCTTTAATATATCAACATGCATATTATACATTATATGCTCATCATATCACATACATGTAATCATAAAAACATAGATGATCTCATATATCATCTTTTCTTTAAATTCCTCATTTCCAATATTTATTTCTGATGCATATATGTATATTCATCATGATATTTCCTTTAAAAACATATATAAGTTTAAAATCTTTAAAATACCAAAAATATCATAAACGCAATTCTGCAGGAAACTCTGCGATCTGGTCGCTAGCGCGTCCTCTGTGGCCGCTAGCGCCCAGGTCGGTCCTCTACACTCGCTAGCGCCTGTAGTATGGCCGCTAGCGCGTGTGCACTCGCTGGCGGCTGTGTTGTAGCCGCTAACGAGAAGCTCGACTCTGCACTCACATCAATTTTCAAAACAGCAACCATTTGATGCAAAGAAAGACATGTACTCGAATCTGATGCATGAAAATACATTAATACATAACTTAACATAAATCTAAACCCATACCTCTTGTAGTTTCTCTCTATCCAAGCTAGAAATCACTTTCTTTTCTTGAACTCCTTGCTTAAAACTCTACCTATGCTTCTTTGATGATGGTGATGATATTTCTATGATTTCTGATGGTTTCTATTCGGTTAGAATGAAAGGGTTTGATGAGGAAAATCTGATTATGATGTTTGTTCTTTGATGTGATGAGTTTTGGTGATATTGAGGTGAGGTTTGAGTGTTTGTGAGCTTAGGGAGTTTTGAGAGAGTTTGGGTGTCCTTGAAGGTGAAGAAAGGTTTCTCATGGTTTCAGAAGCCTCTTCTTGGGTTATAAGGTGGTTCTGAACGGAGGGGCATCTAAGCAATATTAAAAAGATGGAGGGTTTGGTCTAAAATGCAAAATGACAGATATTCTGTGTTGGGAAATCATGCATATAGAAGCAGTGGAAAACAAAAATTTAACATGCAATTCCCTCCCATAGACCCTTGTGAAATATCATAAATCATATTTGATTTACCTGTTGAAGCGTGGCAGCTACACGGAATAAGCTATGTCAATCCTTCCGACGCAGTAGCAGCGGCGGCCTTTAGAAGTCCACACAGCAGCTGTGGTCGTCACACGTCCACCTTGATGCTCCTCTGAGACTCTCTATGCTAGTAGTGAATTTCAGAGAAAACAAGGATTAGCTTTCTCTGAGTGAGAGTGTGTGAATTCAAAATTCTTGTGTGTCTGAGGCTAGGCTCATATGTGTTGCTATTTATAGCCAACACTCCACTCTCATCTCATAGAAAACTTAAACCTAGTTTGTGCCTTATTGGGCCCATCTGATGCAAGCCCAATGAAATTAAATTAGTCACACTAATTTAATCTAATTAAGCATCAATTAAAACTGCTTTAGTGTGTGACCCTATAGGTTCTCATAACGTTGGCAATATTATTAAATATTATTTAATAATATAAACAGTGAGCGGTATCTAGCAACACATCACTGTTACCCAAGTTATAAGAAATTCAACGGTTTGACATAACCTTTACGTGACCGATGTTATTGTACAATTCAATCCCTTTGTCCAAATATCTAGATTTAACACAAGCATGGAATTAGTCATCTTGTATAGTTAAATCGTTAGTTTCTTGATTACCGAGTAGACTGATAAAATTAAATGAGATTAATGTCACACATTAATTCATTTCAGAACGGCCATGCATTTACCCAGTCCTACTCATCAAGGGCCCCACAGATATATCTCTCGTAATGTGAGAGGGACAAATTCTATCTACGTTACTCGCACCACCCACATGACTCGTGATATGCCTAATGACCGCCTTTATAATTACCCTGTTACGGATAACGTTTGACGGTATCAAAACACATAACTCCTCATGCAGCGGATCGCAGTAACTTCAAGTCAAAGGACTACATGTACCATCATCACTATGAGAATCACTTATGACATTCACATTACTATCCATGTAGTGTTCTCAAGGTGGGTCAGTCCAATATATATCACCATATATACCTATGTGCGGACTTGATATCACATATCCATAACCTGTGAGAAAAGGTTATCAGTCCATACACATACTAGTCTCAACGTATTATTGTTGTCCTCTTCTTTACAGTAATACTTGACTATGACATTTAAGAATGAAGTCTCACTATTAGGTTATGTACCTAATCTTTATTCCATTCTAAGGACATCATAATGTTTATTAAAATAAATAAACAATTAATGAAAACAATGCCTCATATATATATATATATATATATATATATATATATATATGTATGAAATAAAATGTCACAATATCATAATAAAATGCAATTATGATTGGCCCTCTAGGGCATACACCAACAGTCTCCCACTTGCACTAGAGCCAATCTGGCATATCCCTAATGCCTAATGATCTAGTATGCCCATCATGCTTCCGCTGAGGAAGGGGCTTGGTCAGTGGGTCAGCGATATTATCATCAGTTGACACTCTACATATCTTTACATCCCCTCTATCGATAATCTCTCGAATAGGATGAAAGCGCCTGAGTATGTGTTTGGATCACTGGTGAGATCTGAGTTCCTTAGCCTGTGCAATGGCTCGAATGTTGTCACAATAGAGACCTATTGGGTCCTCAATGCACAGAACCATACTAAGTTTAGAAATGAACTTTCTGATCCAAACAATCTCTTTTGCTGCATTACTGCCAGCAACATACTCGACCTCTATAGTAAAATCGGCGACTGTCTCTTGCTCGGAACTCTTCCAGCTCACAGTCCCGTCATTAAGACAAGACACATAACCTAATTTTGTCGGTTTGGAAACTAGCATCAGTGTAACCCATTACAACTAGTTCTTCCTCACCTCCATATAACAAGAATCAATCCTTAGTTCTTCTCAAGTACTTAAAGATATTCTTGATGACTGTCCAGTGACCATTATCGGGATCTGACTAGTATCTGCTCGTCATGCTCAAAGCATACGAGACATCTGGTCGTGTACATAACATAGCATACATGATAGATCCAATTGCAAATGCATATGGAATCTTACTCATCCGATCCCTATTGGCTTGAGAAAGGGGACATTGGGCCTTTGAGAGTGTCACACCATGTGACATAGGCAAGAACCCTTTCTTTGAATCATGCATGTTAAAGCGTCTCAACACTATCTATGTATGTACTCTGACTCAGGCCAAGCAATCTATTTGATCTATCTCTATAGATCCTTACACCCAATATGTAGGTGGCTTCGCCCAAGTCCTTCATTGAAAAACAATTCCCAAGCCAAGTCTTAATAGACTGTAATGTGGGGATGTCATTTCCAATGAGAAGTATGTCGTCTACATACAAGACCAGAAATGCAATTGTGCTCCCACTAACCTTCTTGTAAACACAAGGTTCACCTTCATTCTCGACGAATCCAAATTGTCTCACAGTCTCGTCAAAACGATGATTCGAACTCCTAGAAGCTTGCTTCAATCTATAGATTGATCACTGTAACTTGCATACTTTTGCAGTATCATCTCCAATGTCAAACCCTTCGGGTTGTGTCATGTACACATCCTCAAGGATATTTCCATTAAGGAAAGCAGTTTTGACATCCATCTGCCATATCTCATAATCATAGTATGCAGTGATAGCATGTAAAATCCGAATGGATTTAAGCATTGCGATAGGTGAAAAAGTTTCATCATAGTCTATACCATGAGTTTGATTGAAACCCTTTGCAACCAGTCTTGATTTAAAAATAATCACATTATCATCCATGTCAGTTATCTTTTTGAAAACCCACTTACAACTTATGGGTTTTACCCCTTCAGGTTGATCAACCAAGGTCCACACCTGGTTAGTGTACATGGAATCCATTTCAGATTTCATGGCTTCTAGCCACTTTTCAGAATCAGGTCCAGTAATGGCCTCCTGATAGGTAACAGGCTCATCTTGATCCATGAGCAGCACATCACCCTATTGAGTCATGAGAAATTCATATCTCTTAGGCGGGTGACATGTTCTGTCTGACCTACGTGGTTCCTGTGTTACTTGAGCTGGTTCTTGTACCACAACGACTTGTGTACTCTGCTCTTTTTCCACCTCAGTCTCTTCTTGTGGTTGAAGTACTTCTTCAATTTCTACTTTGCTCCCACTGGCTCCAATGAATTCCTTCTCAAGGAATACACCAGTTCGCGCAACAAACACTTTGTTGTCAGATCGGCTGTAGAAATAATATCCATTGGTTTCTTTAGGATACCCCACAAAAAAGCACTTTTCAGAATTAGGTTCAAGCTTATTAGAGACCTGACGTTTCACATAAGCTTCACAACCCCAAATCTTCATAAAAGACATATTGGGTCGTCTACCAGTCCACATCTCATATGGTATCTTTTCTACCGTCTTGGCTGAAACGCGGTTAAGTGTAAGTGCAACTGTCAACACAGCATGTCCCCAGAAAGAATTTGGAAGGTTTGCATGACTCATCATTGATCGAACCATGTCTAACAATGTTCGATTTCTTCTCTCAGAAACACCATTCCACTATGGCATTCCAGGAGGAGTGAGTTGAGATAATATCCCTCACTCTCGCAGATAGTCATCAAACTCTTGACTCAAGTATTCACCTCCTCGATCCGATCGAAGGATTTTAATACTCTTGCCAAGTTGGTTTTCTACTTCATTCTTGAACTCTTTGAACTTTTCAAAGGATTCTGATTTGTGTCTCATGAGATACACATATCCATATCAACTGAAGTCATCAATGAATGTGATGAAGTATTGAAAACCACCTCTGGCCGAGGTACTAATGGGTCTGCACACATCTGTATGTATAAGGCCCAAAAGCTCAGTGGCCCTTTCACCCTTTTGAGTGAATGGCGCCTTAGTCATTTTTCCCAATAAACAAGATTCACATGTCTCATATGATTCATAATCAAATGAGTCCAATAATCCATCTTTATGGAGTTTTGAAATGCGCTTCTCATTTATATGGCCGAAACGGCAATGCCAAAGGTAAGAAGAGTTCAATTCATTTGGTTTGAACCTCTTGGTATTAATGTTATAGATGGGCATTTCAAGATCAAGAACATAAAGTCCATTAATCATAGACGCACTACCATAAAAGACATCATCATAATAAAAGGAACAACATTTGTTCTTAATTATAAAACTAAAACCAAGTTTATCCAAACTTGAATTAGAAACGATGTTCTTCTAATGGCAGATACATTATAACAGTTCTCTAACAAAATAATGAGCCCAATGGGCAAAGTCAAATCATAAGTCCCTACAGTCAATGCAGCAACTCTTGCTCCATTTCCAACTTGTAGGTCGACATTTACCCTTCGTCAATGATTTAATCTCATTTGCACAAAGAAACAAGTACTAAATATGAGAACTATATCGAGTATCTAATACTCATGATGCAGAAGTAGATAAATTGACCTCTATAACAATCATACATGAACTGGAAGTCTCACTTCCTTTGTTATTCTTTCATTCTTCTAGGTATTTTACACAGTTCCTCTTCCAATATCCGGTCCCACTGTAATGGAAGTAGGTATCCTCTTTAGACGCATCCCATAGGCTTCAAGGCTTTCAGCATGGAAATCTAATTGCCCTTGCCCTTGCCCTTGGACTTGCTGCTTTGCTTCTTTTGCTCTTTCCATCTTGAACCATCAAGATGGCCTTGCCTTTTCCCTTTGATAGAGTTGCTTAAGGTGTATGGACATATCATACGCCTCCATGCTTTCATGACTCTCATGATGTTTCTGCAACTCAAGGGTCAAGGTAGCAAGTATAAGACAACAAAACATCTAAGGCTTTATCCTGATGCTTCTTATAAGCATCTTTGTCAGCCCTAGAAGTACTTGCCGCTGGTTTCTCCTTAGGAACAATTCCTTTGAGGACATTTTTTTTCATGCTTGAGGACAATCCTCAAGTTTCTATACCAGTCTAGAAAATTTGTTCCAGACAACTTATCCTTCTCAAGGATAAATCGCAATGACAGGTTATTTAATGCGTGTGATGCCATAAAAACCACAGAAATAAAATATGCAAAGTGAGTATCATGGCATATATAATATTTAATTAGGACTTTAATTAAATATTCCTCCCACTATTTTACTCAAACCAATGACCCTCTACATTGATCCGTAAAATTTTCCTTTGGAATATTTTATAGTGGGCCAAGATCCATATTTCATCTAGCTTTAAGTCAACTTTGGTTGATCGCTTAAAGTTTCAACTATTTAGCTAGGAAACTATTTCCAATTGTATCTTATACAACTCTTGGATAGTTGGGTGAATAACATGTTATTCTAATTCATCTTATGAATTAAAGCCCAACTTACATTGCCTATAAGCCTCTCAATCTTATTGAATCTCACTTAGTTAAGTCAAACCCAATGGTTGGCAGTCAGACATTACTTGCTTGTCCTATCGCGCCTTACTGTTATAGATAAGAGTGCCCTGCTTTGGCAGACCCACACTACATCGATAACAGTCTTGACGAGTGCCAGGCATTGGAAGGCTATCATGACTTAATATTTTATAATAAGGGTTTTTTTTTTTATAAATAGATCTCACTATATAATGTTAAACCATTTAACATATAAAATCCATACATGTATCTCATACATATATATAAAACATGCAAATGCAACATACATGTAATAATAGAATAAAATAAATAAAGCATATGTGAACTTAGATACATGCATCTCATGACATGATCAAAGAAATACTTTATATCATTTTAATCAATCACAAACACGCACTCGGAACAGATAGCACATGGTTTTAATTAATTACATATTAATTAAAAGATCTCAAATTTGAAATACAAATATACCATATATATAGGTGTTCCGTTTTAATCAATCTTATTAATTAAAGGGATTTCAAAATTCGAAATATAGATACTTCATATATATAGGTGTTCTGTTTTTAATTAATCTCATTAATTAAAATATTTCAAAATTTGAAATATAGATACGCCATATATATAGGTGTTCTGTTTTTAATTAATCTCATTAATAAAAATATTTCAAAATTTGAAATATAGATACTCCGTATATATAGGTGTTCTGTTTTAATCAATCTTATTAATTAAAAGGATTTCAAAATTTGAAATATAGATACTCCATATATATAGGTGTTCCATTTTAACTAATCTTATTAATTAAAAAGATTTCAAAATTTGAATATAGACATTCCACATATATAGGTGTTCTATTTTTAATTAATTAAAAAGATTTCAAAATTGAAATAATATATCCCACAAAATGAGTAAAGCAAGCTTTCTACTGGGCGCATACACCTTCACGTTGAAGCAAGACTTATTCCAAGTCAATCATCCAATAGGCGCTGTTGTTGTGGATGGTGGCATACATGATCTTCCAAGAACCGCATGCCCGTTGAAGCTGTTGAAGCGTGATCACTAGCAGCTTCATGTACTCCATTTGGCTCCACGATTTTAAAGGATTTAAAATATTTTTGAATTTCAAAATAATCATACTTCAAAACCGAATTATCTTGATATGAATACAAGAATTTCGAAATATAAAAATAGCCAAGAATGACCAAAATTTCGAAAAAGAAATAAATTTTGAAATTTGAGATAGCCATATGGATTCATAAATATTAATTCATCATCATGAAAATAACCATTTGGATTTCAAAAATTCTAATTCATCCTTAAGAATTCAAATTTTTTTGAAAATAATGATTGAACACATATGAATTCAACTCTTGAATCTATGTGTCTCACATGTTTATGAAAATCAAGTTTATACAAGAGTGTTTCTTAAACCACATATATCAAAATCGAATTTTGATAGAAACACATCAATATATAAAACGAGTTACAGAGTTATCTCATAACATTAGCAACATAAACATGTTTATATGAATCCTTATTGGCAAAGAAACAAAACCATGTTATCACATAACATATGAATTTCAAAATTATCATACAATCAGATGAACAAACACATTCATACAGAAAAATCAAAACCGTGTTTATCTCATAAACAAAAGGAAAAACATAACATAATCGTGTTTATCATATAAACCACAGGTAATGCTATCAAACATAAATACGTTTTCACAAGCGGCTCTGATACCACTGTTGGGAAATCATGCATATAGAAGCAGCGGAAAACAAAAATTTTACATGCAATTCCCTCCCATAGACCCTTGTGAAATATCATAAATCATATTTGATTTACCTGTTGAAGCGTGGCAGCTACACGAAATGAGCTATGTCAATCCTTCCGACGCAGTAGCAGCGGCGGCCTTTAGAAGTCCACACAGCAGCCGTGGTCGTCACACGTCCACCTTGATGCTCCTCTGAGACTCTCTATGCTAGTAGTGAATTTCAGAGAAAACAAGGATTAGCTTTCTCTGAGTGAGAGAGTGAGAATTCCAAATTCTTGTGTGTGTGAGGCTAGGCTCATATGTGTTGCTATTTATAGCCAACACTCCACTCTCATCTCATAGAAAACTTAAACCTAGTTTGTGCCTTATTGGGCCCATCTGATGCAAGCCCAATGCAATTAAATTAGTCACACTAATTTAATCTAATTAAGCATCAATTTAAAACTGCTTTAGTGTGTGACCCTATAGGTTCTTATAACGTTGGCAATATTATTAAATCTTATTTAATAATATAAACAGTGAGCGGCATCTAGCAACACATCACTGTTACCCAAGTTATAAGAAAGTCAACGGTTTGACATAACCTTTACGTGACCGATGTTATTGTACAATTCAATCCCTTTGTCCAAATATCTAGATTTAACACAAGCATGGAATTAGTCATCTTGTATAGTTAAATCGTTAGTTTCTTGATTACCGAGTATACTGATAAAATTAAATGAGATTAATGTCACACATTAATTCATTTCAGCATGGCCATGCATTTACCCAGTCCTACTCATCAAGGGGCCCACAGATATATCTCTCGTAATGTGAGAGGGACAAATTCTATCTACGTTACTCGCACCACCCACATGACTCGTGATATGCCTAATGACCGCCTTTATAATTACCCTGTTACGGATAACATTTGACGGTATCAAAACACATAACTCCTCATGCAGCGGATCGCAGTAACTTCAAGTCAAAGGACTACATGTACCATCATCACTATGAGAATCACTTATGACATTCACATTACTATCCATGTAGTGTTCTCAAGGTGGGTCAGTCCAATATATATCACCATATACACCTATGTGCAGACTTGATATCACATATCCATAACCTGTGAGAAAATGTTATCAGTCCATACACATACTAGTCTCAACGTATTATTGTTGTCCTCTTGTTTACAGTAATACTTGACTAGGACATTTAAGAATGGAGTCTCACTATTAGGTTATGTACCTAATCTTTATTCCATTCTAAGGACATCATAATGTTTATTAAAATAAATAAACAATTAATGAAAACAATGCCTCATATATATATATATATATATAAATATATGAAATAAAATGCCACAATATCATAATAAAATGCAACTATGATTGGCCCTCTAGGGCATACACCAACATTCTGTTCTGTCACGATGCTGGTCGCTAGCGAGGGACATGCGGCCTCTAGCGACCAACAACACCGCATTACCCGCTAGCGCCTTATCAGGGCCGGTAGCGACTAACTTCTGCCGCCTCACCCGCTAGCGACTAGAACTGGTCGCTAGCGAGCAGCTGCTGATACATGACAGCAGCAGCAGCAGCTTCAAGCATCTAAAACTCCAAAATGCACCTAACACTCTCTAAACCATTTCTAACACCCTAGACACCCTTTTCACACCTATATAAACTTATACATAACCATAAATACCTAAAATCTCTCATGATTGTTTCTTAACATCCTTCCCAAGGTTCTTAGTCTATTTTATCATATTTAACTTGTATGCAATACATTTTTCCTGATCTCATATATGCAAAACACATAATGCACATAACACATGTCAAACAACACATATACATTAAAATGCATCCCAATAACCTCTATATTCCAATTACGCCTTGATTAAAGTGATTATGACTAAATCCCTCTAATTAAGGTATAATTAGAATTTTAGGGTTTTACAAGAACCTCTTTCTGAATATCAAAAGATGGACATAATGGATGCTGTACTTGAGGCTGAAGTCTCTCGCCCCCCTTCGACCCTATCATCCTCTTCGCAACAGCCTTCTACCTCCTCTAATGAAATACCTCCAGAATGCCCTCCAGGCGCGGGTCAAGCCGAAATTCAGATGGAAATATGCCGGCTTCCCCGCTACATAGCTAGGAAGCAGTAGTTCTAAGTCTGTGATGTGGTTTATATTAGCCACCCTTTTTTATGTAATAAAGGGGGAGTAGAAATAGATAATATTTTGGCTATGTAAACTCTAGGCTAGGACTTAGGGGGAGTAACAAATTAAGGGGGAGCCAAAAATTTTTTTGTAACCTCATTTGAAATTTAATGAAATATCATTTACGTTTTGGCATTTCTTGTATTACTAGCTTGGTATTTCTAAGATTAACATTTTACTCATCAAGAAATACATGCTATATATCTGATAATCTAAAACAGTATTCATACATTGCATATTTATCTGTTGATTATCAAAGCCTTATAAGAAAATAACAAAGCCTTCTCTCAAAAAGCTAAGTTAGTTTCTAAGAAAGCAAAAGTGCCTTCTGAGTAAGTTGCGAACTTAATCAGAAACACTTCAGAACTTAAGCAAAATTATTATCTTAAGACTCAAGTTGTTATCATCAAAAAGGGGGAGATTGTAAGCTCCAGAACCCTTCTGAGAGAAATTGAAGTATTTCTCTTAGAGATTCAAAAAGTTTTAATGATAACAAAGTAAACCATAAGTATAAAAATTTTACTTAAGGTATTGCTAATATGTGTGCTAAGTGTCTCAGAAAGCTTAAAATTTTGCAACTCCATGAGTAAGATCAAGACAAACAACGAGTAACCTTGTGTATTAAAGGATGAAATCATAGCGTGAAAGACATCAGAAAGGATGGTCAAGAAACACAAAAGGTGAAAGTGCAGTTCTGAGAGAAGAACATTGTCGCCTCAGAAAGGTCTCAGAAGACCTCGCGATTGGTGGTCTCAGAAAGGTCTTCCCTTAGAAGATTCGCCTCAGAAGTCCGTACAACACTCAGAAAGTTGGACTCAGAAGCAACCAAGTATCAAGACTCAATGGATTCTGCATTCAACCTCAGAAAGCCAGTTACAACAAGCCAAGGAAGTGGGAACACGCGCACTGCACAAGTCTGAAAAGTTCCTCATTTCGCGCTGACTGTAGCAGGGATCCGTTCCGAGAAAGACACAGCCACATCAGCAAAGTGAAAGCTTCTATTTTCGCGGCTCTTTAATGCCTATATATATGAGTTCAATTGCAGAGCATTGTGATGAAACTCTTGCGCTAAAAATCTTGATTAAACGTGCCAAAACTCTGCTGAATTGAAAATCATTTGCGAAAACTTAGAACTTTCTCAGAAAGACAATTTTTATTAAATTGTTCTTCTAACTTTGCTAAAATCTTCTAGTTCTGTATTGGTGTAAATTCTTATATTTGTAAGTTAAATCTAGAAGTCTACTAATGTAACACCCTAATAATTACCTCTTTATCCTTAAGTCATATTTAGTTAATTATCGGAAATTAAGATCTTGTTTCAGAGATTAAATTTGAGTAAAGTAATAATACGCGGAAAATAGGGCCGATTTATTTTTCAAAAGAAACGGAAGTTTAAAAACTCGGCTTGTGCAGTATAACTGATATGAATAAATATATCATTCTAAGAAACTACTCAAACTACTCATTACAAATACTTAACATTAGAATACACAACGGTGGCCCACATGTACATAAATAAATTATTACAATATCTGAGATACATGTAATGTCATAAATGTCATAGATAATATAAGTATATAATGGTGGAACTTTTAAGAAAATCATAAGCTTGTACAACCACTTATGACTCCCTTAAAGGTTCCCAAAATGATGGCATAAGTCATAAGGTACGATTACAAAACATAAACAAAAGAAATTCTAGTATTCTAAGCTCCAGAGATTTCGAACTAAATCTTCATGTAAGCTCCGAGCCACTCAACCTGTAGACGTGTTGGCACCCCTGTCTGTATCTAAAACAAAAATGGTGGAATAGGGTGAGCTCCACGGACTCAGTTGAGGGATCACTCCAGTTTAATATAAAAACAGTGTAATATGCAAGATTCACATTATTGGGGATTTCATAAATCAATTTATATCCGGAGTGTCTTACCTATATGCGTCTTGATTAATATGTATGCCTTATATATAAATCTGAAAGCATCACCACTCATTTAATTTCTGATTAGTGCATAAACATAGACTCATTCTTGATATGTGCATGATATACCTTTATCTGAATTGACACTAACCCTTTTATCTCTTTCTACCTCCACATCACCAAATCCCAAGATTATGAGCTCATAACTCTCTAGTTTCTACTAGACACACGGGGAAAGAGGGGTTTATCACCTTCCCTTACTAGTGATGACAGTGACCGAGGTTGCCAATCCTCCCTTACTGACAGCACTAGTGACTGAAGGTTACACTTACCTACTTTGACATTCCGTTGTATTTCCACCGTACTCAAAATATCATAATATCATATTCTGACTTACTATCATGTCACAATATATATGCACATAAACAACTGGTAATGAGTACAAGTCATGTATAACCATCTAGATTCATAAGTCACCTAAACACATACCACTTATGCACATAATTGCAATCACATATCATTTTCTCGTTAATTTGTTTATTTCTCTTCTTAATCACCATTTTCTGTTGTAAACATATATAATAAACATGTTACAGTGGTTTAGATCCCTAGAAAAGGGTTAGAAATCATTAAAATGCAAAATCACAAAATTCAGCATTTTAAACAATTCTGCAGAATTCTGTGAGATGACCCCTAGCGCGTCCTGTGTGGCCGCTAGCGTCCAATAACGCACGACCACTCGCTAGCGCCTAATTTATGGTCGCTAGCGCGTGGTCATTCGCTAGCGCGTGTCCCGACTCTGCATCCATACCAGTTTCAGAACAGCAAACATATTCGAGCATATAATGATTTCTAACCGATCTTTATGCATGAAAACACACAAATACATATTATAACATAAATCTAAACCCCTAACTCTTCTAGTTTAACCCTCTAACACCAAGAACCACTTTGTTCTTCCTTGAGCTACTTGTTTAACACTCTATCTAGACTTTGATGATGAGGAACACAATCCTTGAGCCTCTGATAGATTATGTTTGGTTCAAATTAAAGGAAATGAGGTGAGGGACACGAATATGGGACTGGTTTCTGAGTGAGATGTGTTTTGAGTGGAGTGGTGATGTGAGATTTGTGAAGTTTAGTGGTTATGGAGGTTGAGAGAATTGTGTTTTTTAGAGGATTTGGAGTTTGAGTTGTGTTCTGATGATAGTAAGGTTGCTTCAGGGGGGGGGGGGGAAAGTGTATAGGGACGGAGGGGGTTAAAAGAAATTATTAAAAGATAGGGGACCTTACAGAAAATGAAAAAATTGCAGAAATGTTGTTCTGTCCCCGAGCTGGTCGCTAGCGCGTGTTTCTCAGTCGCTAGCGACCGCTTTCACCGCATTACCCGCTAGCGCGCTCTTACAGTCTCTAGCGAGGGACCTCTGCCGCCTCACCCGCTAGCGAGCTTAACTGGTCGCTAGCGAGCAAGTACTGCTATATGACAGCAGCAGCAGTTTTCTTGCATCATTAACTCCAAATCACACCTAACATTCTCTAAACCATTTCTAATATCCTAATCAATATTTTTACACCTAAATAAACTTGTACATAACCATAAACGCTTAAAATCTCTCATGATTCCTACCTAAGTTGCTCCTCTAAACTCATTATCCTATTTCATTACTACACTTTAAATCATGATGCAATGAAATTGTCATTTTATCATACACTTATCTCACATAATACACATAACACATATTGAAACAATCATACATGTCCAAATACATTCCAATGCACATACATCCTAATTATGTCTTGATCAAAGTGGTTTTTCCCACAAAATCTCTCCGATTAAAACATAGTTAGGATTTCGGTGTCTTACAACTAAGGGTCAAATTAAGTTTGTAACTTAATCTTAGTAGTTGTTTTCGAAGCAAAAACAATTTCCAGAAAAACGTTAAGTCCTTCGTTGTTTGAAGGCAGTTTTAAGTCGTCGATTGTTTGAGGCAAAGTTCAAGTCCTTAAGTGTTTAAGGCAAGCAAAGTCCTCTACTGTGAGGCAAGTTTAAGTCCTTAATTAAATAAAGGCAAGGAAAGTCCTCTAGTGTTGGAGGCAAGGAAAATCCACTTCGGGTTGTGGAGTGGTGAAAGTCCTTTACGTGGTAAAGGCAGTGTTGTATGAGAAGGCACGATAAGAAGAATATCTAAGGAACTCTCAACTGAAGGTTGAGGACTGGAGTAGGTTAGTTAGAACCGAACCAGTATAAAAATTTCCTTGTGTTAAGTTTTTCTCCTTTAAACTCTTTTTTTCGAGAAACTTAACTAACGCATTTTAATCTGTTCCTGAATCGAATTAATTAATTAAGATTAGTCTTAGAAAGGGTTTAAGAAATAACAAATCTAGAACTTATTCTTAAACTACTCAGAAAGTTAAAGTTCTCAGAACGTTAACCTTCTCAGAAAGCTTATTCCGCTGCTAACTCTAAAACCTACTTTCTGAGTAAAATAGTTTTCTAAGAAAAGTTTTTAAGAAGTAATTTTAAAAACAAGTACGATTCAACCCCCTTCTCGTGCACAAATACACCTTCACTTTTTCGCGGCTCTTTTAATGCCTATATATATGAGTTCAATTGCAGAGCTTGGTGACGAAATTCTTGCGCTAAAAACTCTTGATTAAACGTGCCAAAACTCTGCTGAATTGAAAATCATTTGCGAAAATAAAGAATTTTCTCAGAAAGACAATTTTTACTAAATTGTTCTGAATTGGTGTAAATTCTTGCATTTGTAAGTTAAATCTAGAAGTCTACTAAGGGTTAAATTAAGTTTGTAACTTTATCTTAGTAGTTATTTTCTAAGCAAAAAACAATTTCTAAAAACGCTAAGTCCTTTGTTGTTTGAAGGCAGTTTTAAGTCCTCGATTGTTTGAGGCAAAGTGTAAGTCCTTAAGTGTTTAAGGCAAGCAAAGTCCTCAGTTGTGAGGCAAGTTTAAGTCCTTAATTAAGTTAAGGCAAGAAAAGTCCTCTAGTGTTGGAGGCAAGGAAAATTCACTTCGAATTGTGAAGAGGTGAAAGTCCTTTACGTGGGAAAGGCAGAGCTGTCTGATAAGGCACGATAAGAAGAATATCTAAAGGAACTCTCAACTGAAGGTTGAGGACTGGAGTAGGTTAGTTAGAACCGAACCAGTATAAAAATTCTCCTGTGTTAATCTTATCTCCCTTAAACTCTTACTTTCTTTTACCTTCGAGAAAAATTAACAAACACGTTTTAACTTGTTCTTGAATCGCTAAAATTCATTTAAACTTAGAAAGTGTTTAAGAAACATCAAACTCAAAACCTGTTCTTAAACTTCTCAGAAAGCTTGTTCCACTGCTAACTCTCAAAATCTCTTTCTGAGTAAAACGACTTTCTAAGAAAAGATTTTAAGAAGTAATTTTTAAAAACAAGCACGATTCAACCCCCCTTCTCGTGCACAAATACACCTTCAATTGTCATCAGAGCTCGGTCCTTAAGGGGTTGACCACTTAACAGTGTCAAGGCAAAAGATCCAAGAAGGGACTATGGACTCACCAGCTGCGTTCATATCTGATGGGGCATCAATCAACAGACCTCCAATGTTTCTTGGAGATAGTTTCGACTATTGGCGTGATAGGATGACACTGTTCATCAAACACACCAGTCTTGATTTATGGGACAGGATTGAGAACGACGATTATCAACCTCTACAAACAATAATAGAACAAGTTGTTGTTGCTGCAGATGCTGAACCTGGAGCAGCACCTCCAGCACCCAGAACTTATACCAGACGAGTTCCCAAGGATGAATGGACTCAAGACATGAAGGAGAAAATTCAGCTGAATTTCAAGGCCAAGTACATTCTCCTGTGTGCATTACCCAAGGTAGAATACGACAAGATAGTGTCGTGTGATACAGCACAGGAGATATGGGAAAGGCTTCACATGTTGCATGAAGGAAATGACGAAGTCAAAGAGACAAAGATATCCATGCTCGTACACAAGTACGAATCCTTCAGCATGCAACAAGATGAGACTATTGACAGCATGTCAATACGATTTCTCCATATCATTAATCAGCTCAAAGTCTTGGGAAAGACTTACTCAAATGCTGAAATGATAAGGAAAATTCTCAGAAGTCTCTCTTCAAGATGGCGCCCGAAGGTCACTGCAATCTAGGAAGCTAAGGATCTAAACCAGCTTGGTTTGGATGTATTATTTGGCTCTCTCAGAACACATGAGATTGAGCTAGAAGGATTGCTTGGAGGACCATCTTCATCCTCTAAGCCTCAGAAGGGACTTGCTCTCAAGAACCAAGTCAGGAAACCTTCCAAGGCACTCAAGGCTGAAGAAGTTTTTGAGTCAGAAGATGAACAAGACTCAGAATCTGAGGACGATGACATCTCTCTTCTGGTCAGAAAAATGAAGAAAGGTTGGAAGAGAAGACCAAGCCAAAGGCAAGGAAATTACTCCTAGGAAAGGAAAGCTAAAGCCTTCTGAAGCCACGTGCTATGGCTGTGGAGAAAAGGGTCATTTCAGAACGGAATGCCCTCAGAACAAAGGGAAAAAGAAGTTCATCCCCAAAAAGAAGAAGAAGGCAATGGCTGTCACTTGGAGTGACTCAGAAGAGGAAGGTTCTTACCCAGCAAGCGAAGAGGAAGCAAACGTCTGCTTCATGGCTGGTACTGACTACGTTCTGGACACAGAATCCGAGTAAGAAGAGGTACCTTACTCTCCTCCTCGCTCATACTCATATGATGAGATCTCAGAACTCTATGAAGAGCTTCTGAGAGACTCAAATGAATTAGCCAAAAGTTTCAGCAATTTGAAAAAATCCTTTAAGCAACTAGAAGCTGAAAATGTACGACTAATTCAAGAAGTAGAGAATCTAAAACTTGAAAGAGATGATTTTAAAAATAGATATCTTGAAGGACACAATCTCTATCAAGCTTTGGAGACTATGTCTTCTGTAACTGTCGAAAAGGCTGAACTAGCCTTGATCGAGCTACAAAAGACAAATGAGCTTCTCACTTCTGATTTAGTTAAGATGGTAAATGGTGAGAAAATGATGACTCTTTTGCTTGGAGGTCAAAGACCTTACAAAGACAAAAGTGGACTTGGATACTAAGAAGTTTTCGAACCCCATGACCTTGACCCATCTTTAACTAAATCACATCGCATGTGCATCACATGTTTCAAAGAGGGACATGGATCTGAGACTTGCCCTATGCTTATTAAAGGAAAAACTTCTCTCCCCAAAAGGGCTAAGAAGATTAAAAACTCTCAGAAGACTAAGTCTTCCCAGAAGACTAACTCTTCTCAGAAGGGTGAGTCTTCTCAGAAAACAAAAGCTTCTGAAAAGGGTAAGGAAAAAGTTCCTGAGTCTCAGAACCACAACCCTTCTAAGAAAAGAAGACAAAAGGCAAAGAAAGCTAACAAGCAAGGACCCAACAAAGCATGGGTACCTAAACCAGTGAACTTTGTATCTGTAGGTGCATCAACAAGCACTGCTCCACCACCAAGATGAGCAGTGGTACTTGGACAGTGGCTGCTCAAGGCACATTACTGGAAGCAAGCACTGGTTCAAAAATCTTAAGCCCAAGAAAGGAGGAACGGTGCGATTCGGTGATGGTGCCAAGGGAAGAGTCACTGCTATAGGAGATGTTGGTAAGGATACTTCTCACACAATCTATTAAGCATTAGTCAATTTTGTGACAAGGGCTTAAAGGTTGAGTTTTATGCCAAATACTGCCATGTGATTAATCTCACTAACGGCAAGATCGTTCTGGAGGGAAAACGATTTGGTAACATCTACGTTATCCATCTAGATGATCTAAAGGATCAAAATGTGAAGTGATGTGAAGTGTCTTGTCTCTGTCCAAGAAGACAAATGGCTTTGGCATAAGAAACTTGGTCACTATGAAGCTTCTTTCTGAACTCTCTCAGAAAGAACTTGTAAAGGGTCTTCCCAACATTAAGTATCAGAAGGATGCAGCTTGCGACTTTTGTGAAAAGGGAAAACAAACCAAAGCCTCGTTTCCTTGCAAAAGTGGAATCTCTACTCAGAAACCACTTGAGCTCCTTCACATGGATCTCTTTGGACCAACTAGAACAGCTTCCCTTTCTGGAAAACGCTATGGTCTTGTCATAGTGGATGATTATTCTAGATTTACTTGGGTATTCGTTCTAGTTTCTAAGGAAGAAACGTTTGAAAAATTCAAAGCTTTTGCGAAAAGAGTTTCCTTTGAAAAAGACTCTCAAATTCACACCATACGGTCTGATCATGGAGGTGAATTTGAGAATCATGCCTTTGAAGAGTTTTGTGAAAATCTGGGCATTGCTCACGAATTCTCTTCTCCCAGAACTCCTCAACAAAATGGAGTGGCTGAGAGAAAGAATCGAAGTCTCCAAGAGATGGCTAGAACAATGCTCTTAGAAAGTGGGCTTTCAAAAGGTTTTTGGGCTGAGGATGTGAGCACCTCATGCTACATTCAGAATCGAGTCTTTCTGAGACCAATTCTGAAGAAAGCACCTTACGAGCTTTGGAAGAACAAAATACCCAACATATCTTACTTCCATATCTTTGGTTCTTCATGCTTCATACTCAACACAAAGGACAAACTAGCAAAATTTGATCCTAAATCCGATGATGGAGTATTCCTAGGATATTCCTCTATCTCTAAAGCCTATAGAGTTTACAACAAGAGGAGCAAATGTGTTGAAGAGACAATCCATATTAAGTTCAAAGAACTTAGTAAAGATTTTCCTCAAAAGGTTGCTGACTTAGAAGATGAATTTGAAAAACTCAACATCTCTTCTGAGAATGCCAAAAGGAAAAATCTTATGGATGACGAGAGTGATTTCCAACCTATGGAAAAATCATCTCCATCTAAAGAGAAATCTAAAAACATCATTGAAGCTCTAGAACATGATGAATCTACTTCTCAAAAAACAATGGAATTTAGATTCTCAGAAGATCAAGCTTCTAATGACTCAGAAAGAGAACCTTCTGTGTAAACTTCTCAGAACCCTATTCCTAAAGGACATAGAGGCTCAAGAGACTTCAAAAATGTCTCTCAGATTGAAGTCTTGGGTGATCCCGAGCGTGGTGTGAGAACCAGAAGGAACTATACAAATCTTGTTATGGATTATGAACTTGAACTAGAATCCATAGAAGAAGCATTAGACGATCCTAGCTGGGTAAATGCCATGCAGGAAGAACTAGACCAATTCGAGAGGAATCAAGTTTGGAAACTAACTCAGAAACCCAAAGGCAAGAGTGTGATTGGGACTAAATGGGTGTTTCGAAACAAACTAGATTAAATGATCAAGTCGTAAGAAATAAGGCCAGATTGGTTGCTTGATGGGTGAGCGTCGCAACTCCCATAAATTTAATTATTTATAAAACCAAGTTCCCCTAATATAGTTTAGTGGAAACCAGGGTCGTCTCTCACAAGGAATGGCTAAGAAAGCAATACGCAGGACTAGTTGTATGAGGGTTGTCACAAATTGGGGGTTTTTGTTTGAATGCAAGAGAAATAAATTTGGAATAATAAAAAACAGTGGTTAATGAGGTAGAACATTCATTAGGGCATTTATCATTGGCTACAAAAGAATGCATGAGTTGATTAATTACGCCAGAGTTAGATCTAACCCTATTGTTGTGATTCTAAGAGTTGATTGCCTAGAACAAGATTAATCAGTGAGATCTCACCTTTAGTTTCGTTTTCAACAATCTTAAAAGCCAATCACATTAATCTAATTAAAAAGACTAATCAGCCAATTAATTAATCATTACCAATTCCTGATATGCCATGCATCAATTAATCAATTAATACATAAACACATGCCAATGAATTGGCTTGACTCAATCGAGTAAGCCAAGACAAAGGGGTTAACACACAATTTAAGATCTCAAATCATATGCCAAGGTTTGATAATGAAAACTTATGCAAGATTAAGAACAAAGCCTCAATTTACCCCAATGATGTTCACACCCTCATAAACCACCAAGAGACTTAGTTACTCATGGAGGAAATAAAAGGGCAGAAAATAAATTGGAATTAAAAGCAAAGATGGAATGAAGAAATTAAATAACTTGAACAATAAAAAGTAAAGTAAAGTAAATAAATGCAATTTGGAAAGATGGAAAAACAAATAACTGGATTAATTAAAAGAAGTAACTTACAAAACCCAAAGGGCTTGACGAATAACGTTGGAAATACAATGGAGGAAGTTAGAGCTAGACTAGGAAAGAAGATGGAATTCTAATGGAGAAAATAAACTCTAACTAAAAAGCCTAGGGTTGCAAGTAAGAAAACTAGGAAAAGAAAAGATATAAAAGTGGTGGTAGGTAAGTGATGTTTTCTGGGTGCATTAACACTGCTTTATATAGAAGAAGCAGCCTCAAAACCCTAGCAATTGGGCCCCAATGCGGTTTTTGAAAGTGTATGTGTGCACGAGAAGGGGGGGGTTGACTCGTGCAAGTTTTAAAAAATTACTTCTTAAAGCTTTTACTTAGAAAGTTGTTTTTACTCAGAAGGTAGGATTAAGAGTTTGCAGCGGAAATTGCTTTCTGAGAAGATTAAGTTTCTGAGAACTTAGTCTTTCTAAGAAAGTTCCTTTCTGAGGAATTTTTAAGAAAATGACTTAAGGTTTGAGTTTCTTAAAAGCTTTCTGATTTTGATCAATAAGGTTTCACGAGACCTCTTAATTAGAATCGTGGTAGAGTTTTTCTCAAATATTTATGCAAGTGAAGAGCAAGGGAGAAAAGCTTAACACAAAGAGTTTTATACTGGTTCGGTTACAACCAACCTACTCCAGTCCTCAACCTTCAGTTGAGAGTTCTTGGATATTCTTCTTAAAGTGCCTTCCCAGACAACAGTGCCTTTATCACGTAAAGGACTTCCACCACTTCACAGCCCGAAGTGGATTTCCTTGCCTCACACTAGAGGACTTCCTTGCCTCCAACACTAGAGGACTTCCTTGCCTTAAACAATTAAGGACTTCCTTGCCTTAAAAAATTAAGGACTTTGAACTTTGCCTCAAACACCAGAGGACTTAAAACTGCCTTCAAACAACGAAGGACTTAGCGTTTTTCGAAAAGTAGTTTTTGATACGAAAATCAACTACTAAGATTAAGTTACAAACTTAATTTGACCCTTAGTAGACTTCTAGATTTAACTTACACATGTAAGAATTTACACCAATTCAGAACTAGAAGATTTTGCAAAGTTAGAAGAACAATTTTGTAAAAATTGTCTTTCTGAGAAAGTTCTAAGTTTTCGCAAAATGATTTTCAATTCAACAGAGTTTTTGCACGTTTAATCAAGAGTTTTTAGCGCAAGAGTTTCGTCACATTGCTCTGGAATTGAACTCATATATATAGGCATCAAAGAGCCGCGAAATTAGAAGCTTTCACTTTGCTTATGTGGCTTTGTCCTTTTTCAGAACGGCTCCCTGCTACAGTCTGCGCGAAATGAGGAACTTTTCAGAACTGCACAGTGCGCGTGTTCCCACTTCCTTGGCTAGTTGTAGCGAGCTTTCTGTGACTGCTTGCGCTCCCTTGAGTCCAGACACTTGGTTGCTTCTAAGTCCAGCTCTCTGAGAGTTGTACGGACTTCTGAGGCGAACCTTCTGAGGGAAGACCCTTCTGAGAACTGCTAGTCGCAGGGTCTTCTGAGACCCTTCTGAGGCGACAGTGTTCTTTCCTCAGAAACATGTTTTCACCTTCTGCGCTTCTGAGACATCCTTTCTGATATCTTTGGCGCTATGATTTTATCAATTGATCTCGAGGCTACTTGATGTTTTGTCTTGGTCTTTGCTCATGGTATTGCAATAATTTAAAGCTTTCTGAGACACTTAGCGCACATGTTAGCAAAACCTTAAGTAAAATTTTTATACTTATGGCTTACCTTGTTATCATTAAAACTTTCATAACTCTAAGACAATTATGCTTAATTCTCTCAGAAGGGTTCTAGAGCTTACAATTTTGCAGATTGGCCCTTGCTGTCAAAATGTTGCTACGTGCGCCAGAGCGCCCGTAGGGGGCCAGAGCGCCCGATCCAGAGCAGAAATCAATTGTTTCGCTTCCTTACTCTGTTTCTGATGTTCATTGCTCAAATAATTGGTATGACCTGCACCACAAACACCAAATACCAAAGATCAAGTGCAAAAGTCATCATTGAATTGCAAAAACACCATAAAACATATTCAATTAGCCTTTATATTCATTAATCTCCAAATAAATCCAAATTGTAATAAACACAACAAAAGGCTAAGAATAGAGTAAAGAATTACATTCAATTGCTCAAATTAAGGGCATAAAATATCGGCAAAAACCACGTTATCAAATATCCCCACACTTGAACAATTGCATGTCCTCATGCAAGAAACAGTGATTCTAAGCACTTCTAAAAATAAAGCAATGACAATTACATCCCAACACCTATATCCTAAAAAAATAAAATACTACAGATGATGGAAAGTTAATCAAAACAGCACACCTTGGTCAAAATTTTGCAAAAACCACAATCATGTTACAAGTTGGCATTCAAAAGAAAACCATGAGTTAAGAGAATCAGTTCATGTTATGCAGAGCTGGTTGATTGGCCCTCACTAATGTGTTTGTCTCTCAATCACTCAGTGTTTTGGCTCAGCACTCAAACAATGAAAACACACAAGACTCGGATTCCATAAACTTGCTATACTTCTAACATTGCAATTCCACAAACATGGTGCATCAAGAGGTCTTTGCAGGGTTATAATGGGGCTTGGGACAGGTATGGCATATATAGGAAGTGGACTTAATTCCGATAAACTAAGAATTCATGGTTCGACCGATTCCAGATGATTCCAAAAATAAAGAGATGGAGAGAGAGATGGAAAGAAGAAAAAAAAACACCCAAAATCAATGAACCCATACAATCCCCAACAAGATAATTCCCATGATTCCCAAATAATTTCCTAATGATTCCAAGGAACCCAACAACCTTAATTTGCAAGCAATGACATATTTTTTGTTGAATTTTTTTTTCTTTTTCGTTTTTTTTTCATTTTTTTTTTAAGGTTCTCATTTCAATTCTTTTGAAAACTTGAAATGAGAAAAGAAAAGAAAAGAACAATTGACCACTTATGTACAAAAGCATTACCCTTTACAATTTATTCTTGTTCCACATACAATTCAAATCCAATTTCCCCACACTTAAGACCTTTGCCCAACAATCAAACCATGTCTTCCTAGTTTCTCAGAAGGGATTTTTCATTGTTTTTCGTTTTTTGGCTTGTAATGAGCTTAGTAAAGAATAAGGGGATAAAGGCTCAAATTGGCTACAAACAATGGGAATTGTGTATCGGTTGGCTATTTGGCTAAGTGGCTTGTAAATGCAAAAACAAAATCATGCCTCAATCACACGCAACATGTATAAATTGCAAAACAAGAATCAAGCAAATTTAGGAATAACAAATACAAGTGTGTGTATGCTCACAAGAAGAAAGTGATCAATAGATGCATTTAATCACAATAAGGCTCAAATCTCACAGGTAATCCAAACAACCAATCAGAGATAACACAAACAATTCAAACTCATATAAGAGATATTATGCCAACAATTTCTGAGTTAAAATGAAAGGGTAACAACAATTTTCAGACCAAAGGGTGCTATAAAGAAAACTAACCAATCATCAAACAAAACACATAAAATAAAAGAAAATAAAACAAAATAACTATACATGCAAGATATACACGAAAGCAATTTCTACACCCTCCCCACACTTGAATAAGGCACTATCCTCAGTGACAAACAATAAAAGAACAGAGAGAAGGGTATAGAGAGAAAACCGTCTGAGGCAGAACTGACAGCGTCCCGGACAGGTGCGCTAGGGCGTGACAGGCGCGCTGGGGTGCTTGGACATGGACCATTCGAGCGCTGGGGCGCGTTGTATGCGCTAGGGCGCCAGTCCTGCTGCAGAATTGGCTAGTTGCTGTCATGTACTCAGTGCATGAGACTCCCTAATGCAAATTTGAATCTAAAAAACATAAATTGGTTAATTATAACTATAAAATATAAAAAGCAAAATAAAAGGCTGCAAAATTAAAATTTGGTAGGTTGTCTCCTACAAAGCACTTTGCTTTAACGTCCCTAAGTTGGACGTTTGGTTAGTCACTCTCAGGGCTGCTTATGCTTGAAATGATTCAGCAGTTTCCACCATGGTGTGCTTTCCACACCTCCACCGGGATCCCATGAGTAACAGATCACTCCAAAGAGAATGGTTCCCTTCTTAGTCCGGAACCCAAGAGTTTTGGTCCTTAGATTGCCCCTTGGAGCACAACACCCGCTCCTGCAAAAAACATCCCTAAAATCAACAAAATCAGGTGAGGAGGGATGAAAGTCCTCACAAGATGGGTTAGAGAAAACATGATTGAAATCAGTTAGTTTCCAGGAAATTCGAGTTCGAGAAGATACGGACACCCCACAAAAGGGTAAGAAGTTGAGCATCGGTCTCGGGACAAACATACTCATGAGGCCCAAGAGCAAATAGGAAAGGTCCCAATGGTAGCTTCGGAACAACAAGGGACGAGGGAGTGGATTCCATGACTTCTTCCTTGCATGCTGTAACATCCCAATTTATTAACTATGTCATGGACATAGTTAGCATCTTTCAATGTTACAAACACCCAACAACCCCATGTTTATATATATATATATATATATATATATATATATATATACAACATAAACTGTTATCACGAATAAATAACATTGTTGAAACTCGAGAGCCATGACCTTTGGAATCATGCACGAACGGATATCCTAGATAAGCATCTAACCCAACAATAATGGATAACAAAAAAAATATAAGTGAAGGCCCATACATATTTGGCCACAAAATACATATGTGTCTGTATTACAAATACTTAAGAGTTTCAAGATCTCTGTTCAAGGGATACAACATATTAAAATCAAACATTGCTCAAAGGATAATAACAATGATGGACAATAGAAACCTTGACCCATATTATACAACAAAAAAAAGGGCTTCAAAGTTGAACAATTCAAAGTGTCCATACAAAAAGTGCAAGGCTCTTAATATAATGGTTATCCACAAAAAGGGAACAAGATATAGTCCATCAAGCTATGCCGCTGGTTCTTTTGGGATGGAATCCACCGCAGTCTCCGAGTCGAGGTCCTTCATCCCATCTTCCACAAGTTCCGCATCCAGCTCTAGAGATGCCTTTGCGGCCTCGTCGTCCCCCGGGTTGGAATCTGGAATAGGCTCGTCAAACGAAGATCTGGATACCTCTCTTGACGGTGATGAAGGTACGCGTGCCGAGACGAACGCCGGGACAAGGGTAAGACCTAGAATCGAGGCACAAGAAAGGAATAAAATAAGACATTGAAATCTTAGTGAGTTACTCGGAGCACACGGACCTACGTGCTCATGCAGCCGATTCTAGCCAGTCGAAGTAATACTTCACCTCGGTACAAGCCTTTTTCCTTTTCAATTTAAAATCGAGTCAACAGTGAAGTCCTTACTTTGACTGGTCACACATCTTACTGGTCCGTTTCTAAGGGAACCTAAGGGTCTCCCTAAGTTCTCGCATTTCTAGCAACCTACGTAAGTATTAAGTGTATCTTGCGTTCAACGAGTCCCTTATAGGTCGTACTATAAGTTCCTGGGTCCACTCATTACACTTAAGACCCCTTCGTCTTGTTGAACCAATGGTTTAGCCGTTCTCCACTTTATCATGTCTTGGGATCCACACCCGAATAAAATAATTCCTCGGGATCTACACCCGGATAAATAAGTCTCTCGGGATCTACACCCACCCACACTTTATTCACAAGACATATGATCCTTTCACAAAAGCATTTTCAAGTGTGTGTGTGTCATTTTCCAAAGAGTTCTCATCCTTTAACAAGTAAACATCTATGCAATTACATATACATCTATAATCACAAGGCTAGGAAAGGATCCAAATATCATATAACATATTTCTCAAGGCTCAGCACATATAAACAAGTAGCAATTTATAGCGGAAAAACATAAGATCACAAAAACTGTCCCTGCCTCTGAGTCGACCGCTGGGGCGGTCGCGCTCCGCCCGGGCGGCCCGATTCTGCAGAAACGCAGAAACAGAGCTTCAAGCTCTGCTCCACCATCTCAAACCTCAACCCTTCCCTCTCATACATCAGAAAACCCACGAAACCCATTCCCACACACACATGCAATAGCAACAAATGCTCAAATTCTCAAGGGCCACATCCAAAATAAATCACACCTACACACACATGCAAGCTCAACATACATTCACAATCCACCACATTACTATCAGCCATAGCTATGGAGCACAACAGCAACACGAAATTTAGGGCTCAGGAAACCCATCAAACAGCAAAAATTAGCCACATGCAAGAGCAAAAAATCAACACACCAAGAGATAGTATGAGTAACCCACTTGATTTCTTGAAGAAGAAGCACAAAGGAGGTGGTTGGTGGTGGTTTTCCTTGCTCCCAAAGGGGCTGGCCGAGAATGGTGTTTGGAAGGGGAGAAGAGGGCTTTTTGAAATGTTTTTTTATGAAAATGAGATTTGTGTTTTAATGGGGAGGGGCTGGCCGAGACTTATATGGCTAATGGGGTGGGGTTGTTTTCTTATTTGTGTGGTTGTAGTGTTAAATGTCTCTAGGCAGTATGAGTATGTATTTGAGTAAGAAATTCGCAACTAAATTTTTGGGGTGAGAGTTTAAAAATTTTGGAAGGCTCAGGGTCCTCAAAAGTGGTCCCGGTTGTGTTTAGGATTAAGCTCAGACTATCTCTCAGGTTACTCAAATACTCACTAAATATTCAACATATAAAATAAGAAAATAGCACATGATCGTTACAAAAATTTCCTCAACATTACGAGACTCTCAACAAATCTAAAATAATTATTTCGCTATATTATAAATTTCACATTATTTTGATATTAAAAGAATTTTGCCGAAATTACGAAAATGTGAAATTTAATAATAATAGCTCTAAAATCATAACTCCTCAATATTGGTGGAATTATTTTCAAATTATTTTCTAAACACCAATTTGGGACTCTCAAGTAAATATTAAGGTCTCAACAGAATTTCGTAATGATAATTGCCTCTCTCAGGGACTCTCTAGCTCGTACACTAATAATATTAAGTTTGCCTTGTTTCTCAAGCAAACTTAAATTATTATGTCACAACTTAGAGTATACTCACAAAGTCACACAAATACATATACGCATATTACATACACATCATAAATTCTCATGTTACTAATATATGATTATTTATTCTACATATATTCAAATGCACCCATATACATTTACATATATATATAAATAAAATCATATATGTAAATAAAATTATAGATATATAATGAGTACATATACATATACACCTAATATATAATCCTAAGCATGTGCCTCGTAATTGAATTCTTAAGGTTCCATACATTTTACAATGAAGTATTTTAATTTCGGAGGGAACATGACCACAAGAGGCGATGTTGTCCACATTGATCGCAAGCAGGTCGCCTGGGTGGTCGTTGCCACCGCTTGGGCGGAAGTACAAGCGCCTGGGCGGTGACCTGCTGTAGCAGAGTGCGAACTCTGCACTCCGCACTCTCCCTTGAGTTCCCATATTACCAACACAACTCCAAATCATCACATAGCAGATGCCAATGAGTCACACACATAACACACACCAGAAAATTTAATCACACATAATCTCATCCAAATTCATATATATATTAAGGCAATAGCAATACATTCACACTCAATTTACATCATTGGGCGCACCTCATACACATACACACACACACACGCACACACATACATATATATATATATATATATATGAATCTACTCACCGGGGTACCGAAATTCGTACCGGCGACTGAAACTACACAAAAGTAGGAAAAATCCTGAATTACGGGTGTTACATATGCGTCATCAATTTCTCCTAGTGAGGGAATCTCTGCAGCGACTCCAACACTCAAAGCACTTTCCTCCGCACACACGGTGTCCAACACGGTACTGAGTAAGGGTGGAGGGTCCTCATAGACTATTTCCACATCAGAGGCTTCCTTGACCGCCCTAGACAATTCTTCCACCATGGACTTCAATGTCTCCCAATCCAATTGCTCTAAAGCATAATCATCTTCAACAATAGGGAACTCCGGTTCCTCTTGTGATTGTGGATGTGGAGGTGAAGTTGGTGGTTGTAGAGAAGGTGGTGATGGAGTAGGTGGTGGTGATGAGGTGGCCTGAGTTCTTAATTGTTGGAGGTCCTCTTCCATGCGCAAAAGTGCTTGCTGATTTGTCATGAGTACTTCAAAAATTTGTCTCATCATGGAGTTTTCAGTATCATCAGAAGGAGTAGACGGTGCAATCAATTGAGAAGGTTGTGGTTGGTAGAATGGTTCAATGGTTGGTTGGTCAAGGTATTCGGTTGGGTATGGGTAAGGATTAGGCTCACGGTATGTGTATGGAAACGGTTCAATGTAGGAGGGTGGTGGTGGTTCATTATATGGCTGGTAGTAGGGGTCAAAGGATGGGTATGGTTCATAGTACGGTTGAGGGTTTTGGTACGGGTATGGTGTTTGGTGAAGGTATGAGGATAATGGTGGTACTTGCATCTCCCTACTTGGTTGATAACCTGCAAAACCATGGAAACTAAAATCTTGGAGACTAAAATTGGGGTTAGTGTTCATGTTAGTCTAGAAAAAGAAGAAAAATAAGAGAAGAAAACATAAAAACATGCTGCAGACGACGAACAGCCGCTCGGGCGGTCCAAGGGCGCTAGGGCGCGCTCTAAAGGAGCGCTCGGGCGCACACTGGGCGCTCGTATATATCGACGCAGAACTTTGTTGTTTTGCGAACAAGTTCTATGGATGCAAATGCTAGATGTAATGCAATGTACAGATGAAATATGCAGTATGCTATGTAATGCAATTAAAAAATAATTGTTTTTTCAAAGAAACAAAGAAAAACGATTATGTACAATATGCACAAATCACACAACTAGAGATTACTTTCATCGTCATTCCCCGGCAACGGCGCCAAAAATTTGATAGGTGAGCGTCGCAACTCCCATAAATTTAATTATTTATAAAACCAAGTTCCCCTAATATAGTTTAGTGGAAACCAGGGTCGTCTCTCACAAGGAATGGCTAAGAAAGCAATACGCAGGACTAGTCCTATGAGGGTTGTCACAAATTGAGGGGTTTTTGTTTGAATGCAAGAGAAATAAATTTGGAATAATAAAAAGCAATGGTTTATGAGGTAGAACATTCATTAGGGCATTTATCATTGGCTACAAAAGAATGCATGAGTTGATTAATTACGCCAGAGTTAGATCTAACCCTATTGTTGTGATTCTGAGAGTTGATTGCCTAGAACAAGATTAATCAGTGAGATCTCACCTTTAGTTTCGTTTTCAACAATCTTAAAAGCCAATCACATTAATCTAATTAAAAAGACTAATCAGTCAATTAATTAATCATTACCAATTCCTGATATGTCATGCATCAATTAATCAATTAATACATAAACACATGCCAATGAATTGACTTGACTCAATCGAGTAAGCCAAGACAAAGGGGTTAACACACAATTTAAGATTGGAATTGGAGGAAATAAAGGGGCAGAAAATAAATTGGAATTAAAAGCAAAGATGGAATGAAGAAACTAAATAACTTGAACAATAAAAAGTAAAGTAAAGAAAATAAATGCAAATTGGAAAGATGAAAAAACGAATAACTGGATTAATTAAAAGAAGTAACTTACAAAACCCAAAGGGCTTGACGAATAACGTTGGAAATACAATGGAGGAAGTTAGAGCTAGACTAGGAAAGAAAATGGAATCCTAATGGAGAAAATAAACTCTAACTAAAAAGCCTAGGGTTGCAAGTAAGAAAACTAGGAAACGAAAAGATATAAAAGTGGTGGTAGGTAAGTGATGTTTTCTGGGTGCATTAACACTACTTTATATAGAAGAAGCAGCCTCAAAACCCTAGCAATTGGGCCCCCAATGCGGTTTTGCAGATTGGCCCTTGTTGTCAAAATGCTGCTACGTGCGCCAGAGCGCCCATAGGGGGCCAGAGCGCCCGATCCTGAGCAGAAATCAATTGTTTCGCTTCCTTACTCTGCTTCTGATGTCCATTGCTCAAATAATTGGTATGACCTGCACCACAAACACCAAATATCAAAGATCAAGTGCAAAGGTCATCATTGAATTGCAAAAACACCATAAAACATATTCAATTAGCCTTTATTTTCATTAATTTCAAATAAATCCAAATTGTAATAAACACAACAAAAGGCTAAGAATAGAGTAAAGAATTACATACAATTGCTCAAATTAAGGGCATAAAAAAATATCGGCAAAAACCAGGTTATCATTGCTCAAGGGTACAACCAACAAGAAGGGATAGATTATGATGAAACCTTTGCTCCAGTCGCAAGATTGGAAGCTATCAGAATGTTGCTAGCTTTTGCTGCAATCAAAGGGTTCAAACTCTATCAGATGGATGTAAAGTCAGCCTTCTTGAATGGATACCTTTCTGAGGAAGTTTACGTGAAACAACCTCCTGGTTTTTTGAATGATACATTCCCAGAACACGTATTTAAGCTTACTAAGGCTCTTTACGGTCTAAAATAAGCTCCCAGAGCTTGGTATGATAGATTGAGCTCCTTTTTGCTTTAAAACGGATTCTCAAGAGGGAAAGTTGACACTACTCTTTTTACCCTATCAGAAGACTCTGGCTGCTTGATTGTCCAAATTTATGTTGATGACATATTCTTTGGAGCAACAAATGAACGCCTGTGCAAAGAATTCTCTAAGCTAATGCAAGGAGAATTCGAGATGAGCATGATGGGAGAACTAAAATTCTTCCTAGGATTGCAAATCAAGCAAGAGTCTGATGGAACTTTCATTCATCAAGAGAAGTATACCAAAGAGCTTCTGAGGAAGTTTCTGATGGATAAAGCCAAGCCTATGAGAACTCCCATGCATCCTTCTCAAATAATTGACTTGGATGAAGATGGTGAGAAAGTCTCAGAAAGCAACTATCGTGGCATGATTGGCTCTCTTCTCTATCTTACAGCATCTAGACCAGATATTCAACTAAGTGTTGGGGTCTGTGCTAGATTTCAATCAAAGCCTAAACAATCACATTTAACTGATGTTAAAAGAATTCTGCGATATTTGATTGGAACTACTAATCTTGGTTTATGGTACGAGAAAGGTTGTTCCTCTGATGTTGTAAGATATTGTGATGCTGACTACGCTGGAGACAGGATCGATCGAAAAAGCACAAGTGGATGTTGCTGCTTCTTTGGAAAATGCTTGATTACTTGGTCATGCAAGAAGCAGAATATGATCGCTTTATCAACAGCAGAAGCTGAATATGTATCAGCAGCAAATTGCTGCACTCAGATGCTTTGGATAAGGAACCAATTGCAGGATTATCAACTAAGGTATGAGAAAATTCCCATTCTTTGTGATAATACTAGTGCAATTAACTTAGCTAAGAATCCAATTCAGCATTCACGATCCAAGCACATAGATATAAAACATCATTTCATTCGGGATCATGTGCAAAAAGGCGATGTTGAAATCAAATTTGTGAATACTGAGGATCAAATCTTAGATATATTCACAAAGCCTTTACCCGAGGATCGTTTGAATGTTCTGAAAGGGCTTCTGAATCAAAGACGTTTCTAAGTGTTTGAATTTTGAAAAAATATTTTCTTAGAAACTCCCCTTAGTCCTAAGTCTAGAATCTGAGACACAAAGATTAGAACTAAGCTTCTGAGCATAACAGGAAAATCCATAAAACTCTTTCTGAGAAAATTTGCTCTCAGAAGACTCATCTCTCAGAAAGGGAGTCTTCTGGAAGTTTTCTCAGAAGGTGAAATTCTCAGAAGGACCACTTCTCTCATAAGGGTGCCTTCCGAGAATAAGTTACCAACGGTAACTTTTGGGATAAGTTTTGGCAATGGATAGTATCTAGTCTGTTCTATAAAACGCAAAGCATTGCTCCATTCGAGCACTTTGCTTTCCAAACCTTACCAAAACGCTGTCAAATTCTCTTCTCGATCCAATCCTTCTTGCTCTAATTCTCCTCTCCTCTCTCTTCGCTCTCTACTATCATCTCTGGTTCTGTTTTCTCTCCTTTCTTTCCAATCTTAAAACTCTTTCTCTTTTCAAATGGCCACACTTGGGGAAATCAAGGGAATGATGAGGAACAAGTTGGAGGAAGTTACTGAGGACATCCTCTATGAGGATGAAGAAATGCAGACCCTATTCAAGAAAACCTATCTACCTCGTAACTTAGCCATGGGTAGAGTTCTTCTCTTGAACGTCTACAACCAAGTGGACGAGCTTCAACTCACTTTTCTTCGTCAACCTGGATGGCCTGCAATGATGTGCTCAGAAGATGTATGCTACCCAAATCTGGTACGAGCTTTCTATTCCCAAATAGAGAAATCTACTAACAAAGGCGTGAAGAGCTTGGTAAGTGACCATCATATTCGTTTCTCCTCTGCTGATATCAACCAAGTCTTCAAGACGCTAAATGATGGAGTTGTCATAGCAGATGATCCTGAATGGGTCAAGGCAGTGAGTTGCTCTGAGGAAGATATAGTGAAGCTTCTCACGGGTAGTGGGGATCTACCACTAAAGGCGGTGAAGGTTCCCTACCTTACACAAGAAGCCAGAATCATCTTCTCCATTGTCCAACACACTCTTCTCCCCCGGCTCGGTGATATGGGCAACATCACTACGATGGATGCATGTTTGCTCTACCATCTGCTGAAGAAAGGCAAAGTGGATTTTGGGAGAATGATGCTGAATTACATGATGCATCAGGCGCATCCAAAAAGAGCCCTCACAAGTCTACCATATGGAAGTCTTCTGACGAGGATTTTCAACCATCTCTCCTTCCCCCTCGAAGACTACGAATACGTTTTCAACAACAGCAAGTTCACAATGGTCACCTTCAACAACATAAAGAAGAAGAAGGTACCAGAATCAGGGGCACCTAAGAAGAAGGAGGAAACTAAGCCTTCTAAGGCTGCTGCCAGCTCCAAACGACCTTCTAAGGCTGAAAAGGGAAAGGGAAAGGAACCTGACCTATCATAAGGGAGAAAGATCATCCATCCCTCACCCACAAGAGTCACAAGAAGCATGGCTTCTGAGGAGCCTCAGAAGAGTCCTCAGAAGGAACCTGAAGTAGCTGAAGACTCTGAGGAGACCACTTCCGATCAGCCTCTGGTCAGGAAGAGAAAGGTTTCTCCATCTCTCAAAGTCCCAGACGTTCCACCAGAAGGCAAAAAGAAGCGTGGTCGTTTGGTAAAAGCTTACTCTAAAACTCCACCCTCTTTTATTAAATCATCCTCTACTTCTATTCCTATTTCTGTTCCTGCTTCCGTTTTAAAACCCATAAAATTTCGAACTAAACTCCTTCATTCCTTGAATTATCAGGGAAAAAGACACAAAGGAGTGGGTATTAAAACCGCTCAGAAACAGACCCCGCCCAAGGTGACAGGAAAAGAACTCATTGTTTCAACTTCTGCAACTGCTACCATCACCTCTGCTGTCGCTACTACTAAAGAAGAGAAGGAAGCTTTTCATCACTCCTCCCCTTCTGGAAATGTCTCCCCTACCAGAGAAGACATTCAAGGACATGGAGGCAATGTTGCTGATTCCTCTTTTGAGGAAGAAGACACCACAAGATTCCGAATTGAGCATCGGACCTCAGATGCTGGGAGCTCAAAGAAAGAACCCAAGAAGAAGCAGTCTAAAGCTTCTATAGCGGATCATTCTGAAGCAACCACCACTGAGGCGGCTGCTGTGGATGCTGAGTCTCTGGCTCAAAAGATGCTGGACGTTTAGAAAGAAATTGAGCAACCTTCTATAACCCTAGAAGCTGAAACTGATAATCCACCATCATCACCACCTCAGGAGGCTGAAGTGACTAAAGAAGAAGAAGAAGAAGAACAACAACAACAACAACAACAAATTCCTCTCTCTTCTGAGACCCCAAAGAACATGAGGAAACTCATGTCTCAACACATGTTGAAGTGGCTGGGACCACCAGCACTGGGCTCAGCTCAAAGGTGGGCGCTGATGCTACCATGGCTGCCGACGTTGCAGCAGTTGAGGCATTTGTTGCCAAAAGTTCCTTGAAAGGGACTCAAGCTGAGACTGACTCTCAGAAGGAGCATGAGGCTCTCACTTTCGATGCTACTGAGATTCCCCCTCACACCTTCGATCAACCCGGTCCGACCTTCTCTCTCACTGATTCCATGATTGGGTCCGAATTTCAACTGGGTCGTATGGTGATGACTCCACCTTTTGTGCACTTCCGACCGTTTCCTGGTCGACCTGAGCGATTGAAGACCATTGACGCAACTCATCAACAACTGTCTTCATTCAACCTCTCAGAAGATGCACTAACGTTTGATGCGCTGGAGCAACCCTCAGATACACAGCATTCTGACCATGAAATTGTTCTTGTTTCTGAGGATACTCAAAGGCAGCCTTCTACTGAAGTTGCTGCTGTCAATGAAGAAGAAGCTCAAGAAGAAGCTGAAGAAGATAAAGACCCTTTTCTGAATATCAAAAGATGGATATAGTGGATGCTGTACTTGAGGCCGAAGTCTCTCGTCCTCCTCCACCCTCCTCTTCGCAACAGCCTTCTACCTCTTCAAATAAGATACCTCCAGAATGCCCTCCAAACGCGGGTCAAGCTGAGATTCAGATGGAGTTGTGTCGGCTTCTTCGCTATATAGCTAGGAAGCAATAGTTCTAAGTCTATGATGGAGTTTATGTTAGCCACCCTTTTTGATGTAACAAAGGGGGAATAGAAATAAATAATATTTTGGCTATGTAAACACTAGGCCTAGGACTTAGGGGGAGTAACAATTAAGGGGGAGCCAAAAAAATTTTTTGTAACCTCATTGAAATTAATGAAATATTATTCTTGTTTTGGCATCTCTTGTCTTATTAGCTTGGTATTTCTGAAATTCACATTTCACTCATCAAGAAATACACGCTATATATCTGATAATCTAAAACAGTATTCATACATTGCATATTTATCTGTTGATTATCAAGGCCTTCTAAGAAAATAACAACGCCTTCTCTCAGAAAGCTATGTTAGTTTCTAAGAAAGCAAAAATGCCTTCTGAGTAAGTTGCGAACTTAATCAGAAACACTTCATAACTTAAGCAAAATTATTATCTTAAGACTTAAGTTGTTATCATCAAAAAGGGGGAGATTGTAAGCTCCAGAACCCTTATGAGAGAACTTAATATAATTCTTTTGGAGATTTAAAAAGTTTTAATGATAACAAGGTAAGCCATAAGTATAAAAATTTTACTTAAGGTATTGCTAATATGTGTGATAAGTGTCTCAGAAAGCTTAAATTTATTGAACTCCATGAGTAAGATCAAGACAAACAACGAGTAACCTTATGGATTAAAAGATGAAATCAGAGCGTTAAAGACATCAGAAAGGGTGATCAAGAAACGCAAAAGGTGAAAGTGTGTTTCTGAGGAAAGAACACTGTCGCCTTAGAAAGGTCTCAGAAGACCTTGCGACTGGTAGCTCTCAGAAAGATTCTTTCTCAGAAGGTTCGCCTCAGAAGTCCGTACATCTCTCATAAAGTTGGACTCAGAAGCAACCAAGTATCAAGACTCAATGGATTCTGCATTCAATCTCAGAAAGCTCGCTACAACAAGCCAAGGAAGTGGGAACACGCGCACTGTACAAGTCTGAAAAGTTCCTCATTTCGCGCTGACTGTAGCAGGGAGCCGTTCCAAGACAGACACAGCCACATCAGCAAAGTGAAAGCTTCTTTTTCGCGGCTCTTTTAATGCCTATATCTATGAGTTCAATTGCAGAGCTTGGTGACGAAATTATTGCGCTAAAAACTCTTGATTAAACGTTCCAAAACTCTGCTGAATTGAAAATCATTTGCGAAAATAAAGAACTTTCTCAGAAAGACAATTTTTACTAAATTGTTCTTCTAACTTTGCTAAAATCTTCTAGTTCTGAATTGGTGTAAATTCTTACATTTGTAACTTAAATCTAGAAGCCTACTAAGGGTCAAATTAAGTTTGTAACTTAATCTTAGTAGTTGTTTTCTAAGCAAAAAACAATTTCTAAAAACGCTAAGTCCTTCGTTGTTTGAAGGCAGTTTTATGTCCTCGATTGTTTGAGGCAAAGTGTAAGTCCTTAAGTGTTTAAGGCAAGCAAAGTCCTCGGCTGTGAGGCAAGTTTAAGTCCTTAATTAAGTTAAGGCAAGAAAAGTCTTCTAGTGTTGGAGGCAAGGAAAATCCACTTCGAATTGTGAAGAGGTGAAAGTCCTTTACGTGGTTAAGGCAGAGCTGTCTGAGATGGCACGATAAGAAGAATATCTAAAGGAACTCTCAACTAAAGGTTGAGGATTGAAGTAGGTTAGTTAGAACCGAACTGTAACACCTGTGATTCGGGATTTTCCTGTTTTGTGTATTCTCAGTCGCCGGTGCGGATTTTGGTGCCCGGAGCTTAGAGCTATATATATGTATATTATATATATGGTGATTGATATTTAAAGTTGAAAAGAATATGGTGATGCCTGAGATATATATATATATATTTTACGGAACAAAAAAAATGAGTGGTGTGTGTGTTTGGATTTAATTTAATTTTCGTACTCAGGGAAGAGACCGGCGTTTAGTTTATTTATATATATATATATGTTGCAGTAGTGACATGTATATATATATATATATATATATATATATATATATATATATATAATCATCTTTGATATATTAAGGTGCTTATGTGAGAATAAATAAAATATCATATGTGTAAGGGAACACATTTTATGTCTCCTGATTAAAATAAGTTGTATATATATATTTATTTATGTATATGGGTGTGATGCGTGCTGTCGTGGCACACATAAATTTAATTAATTTTTATAACCAAGTTCCCCTAATATAGTTTAGTGGAAACCAGGGTCGTCTCTCACAAGGAATGGCTAATGGTTTTACTCAAGACTAGTTGTATGATAGGGTTGTCACGATTTGGGGGTTTTTGTGTGCAAGTTAAATAAATTGGAAAGAAAATAATAATAATAAAAACAGCGGTTTATGGGGGTGGAAAATTCATTAGGGTGTCAATCATTGGCTACAAAAGAATGCATGAGTTTGATTAATTACGCCGGAGTTAGATCTAACTCCTTTGTTGTGATTCTAATGATTAATTGTCTAGAATGAGATTAATTAGTGAGATCTCACCTTTAGTTCCACTCTCTACAATTATTTAAGCCAATCACATTAATCTAATTAAAGAGACTAATCAGCCAATTAATTAATCATTACCAATTCCTAATATGCTATGCATCAATTAATCAACTAACACACAAACATATGCCCAATGATTAGCCAACTCAATCGAGTAGCCAAGACAAAGGGGTTGACCACATAACTTAAGATCTCAAATTACATGTTAAGGGTTGATAATGAAAACTTATGCAAGATTAAGATCAGAGCCTCAAAGTACCCAATGATGTTCACACCCACATAAACCACCAAGGGATTTAGCTACTCATGGCAATGAATTAAAAGACAAGAAATTAAAGGAAATTAAATGCAAGTAAGAAAGATAGAAAAACGAATAACTGGATTAATAGTAAAGAGTAACTTACAAAACCCAAAAGGGATGGACGAATAACGCTTGAAAGTAAAGATGGAGCTAGAGCTAAAACTAGGAAAATAGAAATCCTAATAGAAAAACGAATAACTCTCACTATGGAAAGAAAATAAGGATTAAAGAAGTGATAGTAGAAGGTCTGTAGAGATCCTCTGTTTCTGATGCATTAGCCTTGCTTAAATAGAGTGGCCAACCTCCAAACCCTAGCTTATTGGGCCTCCAACTCGTGCAGATTAGGGTTTCTGCTGTGACAAAGTTGCGGCGCGGCGCAAGGGCGCGCTACGGGCGCTGGAGCGCGCTACGGGCGCTGGAGCGCTCGATGCTTGCTTTGAATTTCACTGCTCCGCTTCTTGCTCAGTTCCTGATGTCTACAGCTCCAATAATACCTGTGACCTGCACTAAAAATACGAAATATCCAAGACCAAGTGCAAAGGTCATCCTTGAATTGTTAAAACATCATAAAACTTGTTATTTTAGCCTTTATTTCTATTAAGCTCAGATTAATCTCAAGTTGAATTAAACACAATAACGAGGCCAAAATAGAGCTAAGAATTGCATATAATTATCCAAATTAGGGGTATAAAATGTTGGTAAAAACCGCGTTATCAAATATCCCCACACTTGAACAATTGCATGTTCTCATGCAAAAGCAATGATTCCAAGCATCTCTCAGAGTATTGGCTAACACATCTAACACCTAACCTAAGTCCTAAAAGAAAAAAATAAAATCTACAGATGATGGCAAGTTATTCAAAACAGCACACCTTGGTCAGATTTATACAATACCCTTGACATGTTATTAGTTGGCATCAAGAAAAGTCTATGAGTTAGGAGAATCAATTCATGTTATGCAAAGTTGGTTGAGTTGGCCCTCACCAGTGTGTTTCTCTCTCAATCACTCAGTGTTTTGGCTTAGCACTCAATTTGAATAATTCACACAAGTATTTACATTCCATAAATTTGCTATACTCCTAACAATGCAATTTTTTACAAACATGGTGCATCAAGAGGTCTTTTCAGGGTTGTAACGGGGCTTGGGACAGGTATGGCATATATGGGAGGTGGACTTAATTTCCAAAAGACTAAGATTTCATGGTTTGATCAATCCTAGATGACTTCTAATTCTACAGAAAAGATTGAGAGAGAAGAGATAGATAGAATAGAAATACCCAAGATTAATAACCCATAAATTCTTATAATTGTCATTCCAATGTTCCCAAATAATTTCACATTATTCCCAAGAACCCAACAACCTTTATTTGCAGGAATTCACATTTTTTTCTTGATTTTTCTGTATTTTTCGATTTTTTTTTTGATATCTCATCCCAATTCCTTTGGTAATTAAAATGAGGTGGAAAAGAAAATAACAAGGAACCACTTATGTACAAAAGCTACCCTTACAACATATCCTAATATTTAGCACTCTATACCAGTGCTCAACTTAACCCAATTTCCCCACACTTAAGCCCTTTGCCCAATAATTAAACCATGTCCTCCTAGTTTCTCAGAAGGGGTTTTTCATTGTTTTTCTGGCTTTGGCTTGTAATGAGCTTAGTAACAAAAAAAAAAGGGATAAAGACTCAAATTGGCTATAAACAAATGGGAATTGTGTATGGGTTGGCTATTTGGCTAAGTGGCTTATAAATGCAAAAACAAAATTATGCCTCAATCACATGCAACATGTATAAAATGCAAAACAAGAATCAAGCAAATTCAGGAATAATAAATACAAGTGTGTGTGTGCTCACAGAAAGAAAGTGATAAGTTGATATATGTAATCACATTTAAGGCTCAATTCTCACAGGTAATCCAACCAACCAAACAGAGATAACACAAACAATTCAAACTCATATCAGATCTATCATGCCAACATTTCCGAGTTAATTAAAAGGGCAGAGTAATTTCAAACCAAAATGTGCTATAAAGAAAACTACCATCATCTACCTAAAAATACATAAAATAAAATAAAATAAAGAAAAAGAAAAAGAGTTAGGCATGTTACAAAAGCCAATTTTTATCTACACCCTCCCCACAATTGAATAATACACTGTCCTCAGTGTTAATCAAAATAAAGAACAAAGAGAAGGGTATAGAAAAGACCTACGGAGGACTCAATCGTCCAAGGCCGCCGGAGCGGGATACGCGCGCTAGAGCGCCGGAGGCGTGTCCCATCGTGCGCCAGAGCGTGAATAGGGCGCTAGAGCGCCGCTCTGCTGCGGTTTTTCATGACAGCTGCACTGCGATTGGTTTTCCAATTGGCTAAGTAAATACCTAGAAGTAAGCGTTAGATAAAAGAATAAATTAATAAAGAAAAAGGCATCTAAGTGCAGAATTTGAAAATTGGTGGGTTGTCTCCCCCAAGCACTTTGCTTTTACGTCCTTAAGTTGGACGGTTGACCGCTCATGTGGAATTCGGGTCCTCAAGATGGATGATATCCAACTCATTCTCCTCTGTATGCTGCTGATTTCTGTTGAAGCCTTTTAGTCTGTGCCCATTAACCTTGAACCTTGAGTTGGTTTTTGGACAACAGATTTCCACTGCCCCATGGGGAAACACCTTAGAAACAATGAAAGGTCCATCCCATCTGGATCTAAGTTTCCCAGCCATCAGTTTAAGCCTTGAGTTGTAGAGCAGCACTTCTTGACCGTCTTTGAACTCTTTCCTGGAAATATTACTGTCGTGGAATGCCTTTGACTTCTCTTTGTACAACCGCAAACTTTCATAGGCCTCCAGACGCAACTCTTCCAGTTCTTGTAATTGAAGCTTCCTGTGTTCTCCTGCCAAAGTGAGATCCATGTTGCACTGCTTGATCGCCCAATAGGCTTTGTGTTCTAGTTCCACAGGCAAGTGACAGGCCTTTCCAACGACAAGTCTGAAAGGGCTCATGTCAATTGGGGTTTTGAACGTTGTTCTGTATGCCCACAGTGCATCATCTAGCCTAAGACTCCAGTCTTTCCTGTTGGGATTTACTACCTTCTCCAAGACTCTTTTGATTTCACGGTTGGAGACTTCCGCTTGCCCGTTAGTTTGGGGGTGATAGGCGGTGGAGATCCTATGAACAACCCCATACTTACGGAGTAGGGCATCCATGCTCCTATTGCAAAAATGAGTTCCTCTGTCGCTGATGATGGCCTTTGGCGTTCCAAACCTACAGAAAATATTGGACCTAACAAAAGCAACTACAACTGCGGAATCATTAGTTCTGGTGGCAATTGCTTCCACCCATTTTGAGACATAATCCACAGCGAGAAGGATGTAAACAAAACCACGAGAGCTAGATATTGGTCCCATGAAATCAATCCTCCACATTTTGAGACATAATCCACAGCGAGAAAGATTTCGCAAAATAGTAAAGGCTGTTGGGGCATTTCATTTTTCCACGAGTTATTTCCAGCTCTCTGGCATTGTTCACATGATTTACAGAACTCATAAGAGTTTCTTAATGGAAGGCCAGTAGAATCAACAGTCAAGGATTTTCCTAGCAGTGCGGTGAGGTCCAAAGTGGCCTCCGCTAGGTCCCGAATGACAGAAAGTTAAGATTGATTGGAATTCCATGCCATCCACACAACGTCTAATTACTTGATCAGACCCGAGTCTCCATAAATAGGGTGCATCCCACAAGTAGTATTTGCAATCACTTTTGAATTTCTCTACTTGGGATTTTGAAAGTTTTGATGGGATAACTCGGCCTGCCAAGTAATTGGCAATTGGTGTGTACCATGGAATAATATCAATCTTAAGCAAGTGTTCTTCAGGAAAAGAGTCATTAAGTGGAAGGGGATCTTTGGGAATGTGCTCAACTCTACTCAGATGGTCAGCAACCAAATTGAGAGCACCACTTCGATCCCTTATTTCTAAATCAAACTCTTGTAAGAGTAGCATCCACCTAATTAACCTTGGCTTGGCTTCAGATTTCTTTAAAAGATATTTTAGTGCTGCATGATCGGAGTATACCACTACCTTGGAACCTAGCAGATATGATCGAAATTTGTCCAATGCAAAAACAATGGCTAAAAGTTCCTTTTCAGTAGTGGTATAATTGGATTGTGCAGCATCTAAAGTGCGAGAAGCATAATAGAGAACATGAGAAACCTTACCCACCGATTGGGCTAGTACAGCGCCCAATGCGTAATTGGAAGCGTCACACATGAGTTCGAAAGGTAGCGTCCAGTCCGGTGGTTGAATGACAGGTGCGGTGGTGAGGTGCTCCTTCAATTCGTCAAATGCTTTCATGCATACATCATCAAACTGGAAGTCTACTTCCTTCTGCAGTAGTTTGGTCATGGGTAGTGCAATCTTACTGAAGTCCTTGATGAATCTTCAGTAAAATCCTGCATGACCCAAAAAAGAACGAACCTCCCGCACACTGGCGGGGTAAGGCAGAGAGGAAATAACATCTAATTTTGCTTTATCTACTGAGATTCCAGCTTTAGAGATGACATGCCCAAGCACCACACCTTGTTTGACCATAAAGTGACATTTTTCAAAGTTTAAAACAAGGCGGGTAGAGATGCATCTTTTTAAAACTTTTTCCAAACTATGCAGGCAGTCATCAAAAGAGGATCCAAAAACGGTGAAATCATCCATAAATACTTCCATGCAATTTTCAAGAAAATCGGAGAAGATGCTTACCATACATCTTTGGAAGGTACCTGGTGCGTTGCATAACCCAAACGGCATGCGGCAGTAGGCGTATGTTCCAAAGGGGCATGTGAAAGTGGTCTTCTCTTGATCCTCAGGAGCAATGTGGATCTGGAAGTATCCGGAGAATCCGTCCAGGAAACAGTAATGTGATTGGCCTGCAAGTCTCTCCAGCATTTGGTAAATGAAGGGTAGAGGGAAATGATCCTTCCGGGTGGCTTGATTAAGTCTCCGGTAGTCAATGCACACCCTCCAACTGTTTTGAATTATGGTAGGGATGAGTTCGTTGTTCTCATTGCGCACCACAGTTATTCCTGACTTTTTGGGCACTACTTGCCCCAGGCTGACCCATTGGCTGTCTGAGATGGGGTAGATGATCCCTGCGGCCAGCAGTTTTGTGACTTCTTTCTTTACCACTTCGAGGATCAAAGGGTTTAGTCTCCTCTGGGGTTGCCTTACAGGTTTGGCATCATCTTCCAAAAAGATGCGATGAGTACATGTAGAAGGACTAATCCCCTTTATATCTGCCAATGTCCAATCAATTGCTTCCTTATGACCCTTTAATACAGTGACGAGCCTCTCTTCTTGCTCAGATGAGAGGTCATTGGCAATGATTACTAGTTGGTTCCGTCCTTCTCCCAAAAAGGCATACTTGAGGTGTGGGGGAACTGGTTTCAGCTCCTCCTTGGGTGTGTTCTGTTCCTCTTCCTTTGAGTCACCTAAAATTGAGAATACTTTGGCAGAAGAACAAGCATTATATCCCAAAATAGTGTTGGGAGTGGAAAGAGTTTGGTCAAAATCGTAGCTAACAGCAAAATTTAAATTTTCCGTGCTGCGAGCGCGCGCTCCAGCGGCCAGGGGGCGCTCGGGCGCGAGTCCCTGCTGCAGAATTGCAGCAGCAGTGCCATCGCTCCCAACGCAGGTAGGTTCCACCCCATATTCGAATTTTTCAGCTAAAATTGAGTATTCTTGGGGTATTCCTAGAGATAAATCCATTGCCAAACAGTTTTCACAAAGATCCTCACATTTTCCATAGTCTGGACAGTTGAATTCAAAGTCAAAATCTAGCCATGAGTCAAAACCATTCGAGATACCATCAATGTTGTTTTCAAGTAAAGTTTCCATGATATCTAGTGCAAAAACAGAATGGTTCTCGGATGGAAATTTCATAGCATCTTTTAAATTAAATTGAACTTTGAATTCTCCACATTCCATAGAGAGGCTACCAGCATGAACATCAATTTTGGCTTTAGCAGTTTTCAGAAAAGGTCTGCCAAGAATTAATGCTTGTTGGTTGCACTCCCCATCTTGTGCCATTTCCAATACATAAAAATCGGCTGGAAATATTAGATCATTTACCTTTACCAAAACATCTTCCAGAAGTCCATCTGGTTGTTGTATGGTGCGGTTGGCCAATTGAATGATCACGCCGGTGGTTTTGAGTGTTCCAATATTTAGAGCTTGGTAAACCGACCTTGGCATGACATTTATAGCTGCTCCCAGATCAGCCATGGCTTCTCGGAATTGCATGTTGCCAATTGTGCATGGAATGGTGAAAGTGCCGGGATCTTTGCATTTTTGTGGAAGATTTGGGGTGATTATTGAGGAAGCATTCACCCCAAATTTTACTTTACATTCCCCTTGAGTTTCCTTTTATTGGTGCATAGCTCCTTTAAGAACTTGGCATACTTCGGAATTTGCTTGATAGCGTCAAGCAAGGGAATGTTCACTTCTACACTCCTGAATATGTCTAATAACTCCTTATCCAATTCCACTTCCTTTTTCTTCTTTTCTGTCAAAGTGGTTTGAGGGAATGGAATGGAAGGGGAGACTATGGTTGGCTCCTCAGGGGCTGATTCAGGAATGACCTCTTCTACAGGCGGTTCAATGGCAGTATCGTCCGTCTCAAGTAGTATGTTCTCCGTTGCAGGTTGGGATGATCTGATGTCTTTTAATGTTCTTCCCGATCTCAACTGAACAGCGAGTACATTCCCCTGGCTATCAGGGATTATCCCAACCCCTCTCATTTGGTTAACCTCATTCTACAGACTCATTATCATATTCTGCTGCTCCATGAGTAGTTTCATCACATCACTAAGGGATGGCTCAGCAGATACGGGAGGTGCAGGTAAAGGTAATAGTGGGGTTGATATAGGAGGTTGATACTAGACTTGCTGCTGTTGAAATTGGGACCTTCCTGGAGTCATGCTTGTGGTTGCCACTATTGTTGTTCCTTCTTGAGATTGTTGGCAATGATCAGGTGCATGGGAGCCCAAAGAACATACTCCACACAACAGATGTTGGCTTGGGGTTCCCGTGTTGGTTTGGTTAATGGCCAGCTGTTTCATGAAGATGGCAATCTCTTCCAGTTTTTGGTGTAGGCTACCATCTTCTAGTTGAGCTACTTCATTCACCCCTCTGGTTACAGCGGTTGCCCTTGTGCCAAACTGCTGTGAGTTCACAGCCATATTCTCAAATAGGAGCCTAGCTTCCACCAGAGTCTTGTCCATCAAGGCGCCACCACTAGCGGCATCAATCATGCACCGGTCCATACCCGTCAGACCCTCATAATAATATTGGATTAATAGTTGTTCAGAGATCTGATGGGTTGGACAGCTTGCCACTAGTTTGTTGAATCTCTCCCAATACTCATAGAGAGGCTCACCCTGGAGTTGGCGGATGCCACTGATGTCTTTCCTTATGGCCGCTGCCCTTGAAGCTGGGAAGAATTTCTCCAGAAAGATCTTCTTCATGCCAATCCAAGTGTTGACAGCTCCATTCGGCAAGTTCAGGAACCATTGCTTCGCCTGACCGTCCAGAGAGAACGGAAAAGCCCGAAGCTTCACATGTTCCTCGTTGACTCCTCTTGGCTTGAGAGTTTCACACACCACATGGAATTCTTTAAGGTGCTGGTGTTGATCCTCTCCGGCCGAACCGTGGAACTTAGGAAGCAAATGAAGAATTGCTCCCGTAAGCTCGAATTCGGCATCCAACCTTGGGTAGGCTATCCCAAAGGTTGTTGAGTGAGATCCGGAGCTGCGAGTTCTTTCAAGGTAAGCCGATGGTCTCCCATGGTTTGAACTCAAACCTGAAACACTAACAAATAGATCAGAATGTTCAGGACCAGTGGAAAGCTACGCGGTGCGCAAAACTGCAAATTTTTCAGTTCGCAGTCCGCGCTGGAGCGCTATATACGCGCTGGAGCGCGAATATCAGTAGCAGACTCAGCTGTTCTTCGAACAGCGAGTCTGGGGAGAATAAAAATATAAAATAAAACGAAAATAAAATGCAAAATAAAAGAAAATCTTTTTGTTGTTTTTAATTTTTGAAAGAAACAAAGAAAAACAAATATGTACACTATTCACAGATCAAACAACTAGTGAAAACTTTCATCGCCATTCCCCGGCAACGGCGCCAAAAATTTGATGCGTGCTGTCGTGGCACACATAAATTTAATTAATTTTTATAACCAAGTTCCCATAATATAGTTTAGTGGAAACCAGGGTCGTCTCTCACAAGGAATGGCTAAAAGGGTTTTACTCAAGACTAGTTGTATGATAGGGTTGTCACGATTTGGGGGTTTTTGTGTGCAAGTTAAATAAATTGGAAAGAAAATAATAATAATAAAAACAGCGGTTTATGGGGGTGGAAAATTCATTAGGGTGTCAATCATTGGCTACAAAAGAATGCATGAGTTGATTAATTACGCCGGAGTTAGATCTAACTCCTTTGTTGTGATTCTAATGATTAATTGCCTATAATGGGATTAATTAGTGAGATCTCACTTTAGTTCCACTCTCCAAAATTATTTAAGCCAATCACATTAATCTAATTAAAGAGACTAATCAGCCAATTAATTAATCATTACCAATTCCTAATATGCTATGCATCAATTAATCAACTAACACACAAACATATGCCCAATGATTAGCCAACTCAATCGAGTAGCCAAGACAAAGGGGTTGACCACATAACTTAAGATCTCAAATTACATGTTAAGGGTTGATAATGAAAACTTATGCAAGATTAAGATCAGAGCCTCAAAGTACCCCAATGATGTTCACACCCACATAAACCACCAAGGGATTTAGCTACTCATGGCAATGAATTAAAAGACAAGAAATTAAAGGAAATTAAATGCAAGTAAGAAAGATAGAAAAACGAATAACTGGATTAATAGTAAAGAGTAACTTACAAAACCCAAAAGGGCTGGACGAATAACGGTTGAAAGTAAAGATGGAGCTAGAGCTAAAACTAGGAAAACATAAATCCTAATGGAAAAACGAATAACTCTCACTATGGAAAGAAAATAAGGATTAAAGAAGTGATAGTAGAAGGTCTATAGAGATCCTCTGTTTCTGATGCATTAGCCTTGCTTAAATAGAGTGGCCACCCTCCAAACCCTAGCTTATTGGGCCTCCAACTCGTGCAGATTAGGGTTTCTGCTGTGACAGAGTTGCGGCGCGGCGCTGGGGCGCGCTACGGGCGCTGGAGCGCCAGCTTGTGCACGTGACTGATTTAATTGAGCCACGCGCGCTGGAGCGCGCTACGGGCGCTGGAGCGCTCGATGCTTGCTCTGAATTCCACTGCTTCTCTTCTTGCTCAGTTCCTGATGTCTACAGCTCCAATAATACCTGTGACCTGCACTAAAAATACGAAATATCCAAGACCAAGTGCAAAGGTCATCCTTGAATTGTAAAAACATCATAAAACTTGTTATTTTAGCCTTTATTTCTATTAAGCTCAGATTAATCTCAAGTTGAATTAAACACAATAACGAGGCCAAAATAGAGCTAAGAATTGCATACAATTATCCAAATTAGGGGTATAAAATGTTGGTAAAAACCGCGTTATCAGGGTGCATAAATATATATATATATATATATATATATATATTCATTTGTTTTATGTGACTAAATTTTGTGAATATACTATAAGTTACTATAATAATAATTTAAGTTGCTAAGAAGCAAGGCCGACTTAATATTATTATTGTATGAGTTAGAGAATTCCTGAGAGGAGTAATGATCGTTATAAAAATTTTGTTGAGACCTTAATATTTAAATTCCCAAATTAGTGTTTGAAAAATATTTGGAAAATATTCTCACCAATATTGGAAAATTATGATTTTAAGGCTATTATTATTATTATTTCGCATTTTTACGATTTTCAGGGAAATCCTTTTTATATATAAATAATGCGAAATTAATAATAATATGAGATAATTATTTTAGACTCACAGAGAGTCTCATAATATTAAGGAAATTTTCATAACGATCATATATCATTTTCTTATTTTAAAATTTGAGTGTTTAGTGAGTTTTTGAGTAACCTGAGAGTGAGTCTGAGCTAGATCCTAAACACAACCGGAGCAACTTTTTAGGACCCTGAGCTCTCCAAAATTTATTTAACTCTCACCATAACTCTCAGTTGCAATTTCTTGCTCAAAATTATACTCAAACACATACTCATACTCACTACCTAGAGACATTTAACACTACAACAACTCAAAAAAATTAACAAAACACCACACCCCTAGCCTTTAAGTTCTCGGCCACCCCACCCCACTCAAAGACACTTTCATTTTTCACCAAAACACCATTTCTCAGAGCTCCCATCTTCCCTTGGAGAATCCCAGCTCGGCCAGCCCCCTTGAAGGCAAGAGAAACCACCCTCAACCACCTCCATTTCACTTTCTCTTCAAGAAATCAAGTGAGTTATCAACCCCCTTCATCATGCTTCTGATTTCTCATTGTTCCAGAACCTCTTGCTTTGTGTTTTTGTTGATATTCACCTCTGATTTTCGAGTTACATGATGCATGTGAAAGTATCTTGTTAAATTTGATGAATGAAGCTTGTGTGTGTGCTTGCATCTGAAGTTTGATGCTTGCATGTGCATGAGATTATGTTTTTCTTGCATTTGGTTCTGATATATTGAGGTTAGATACTAATGTTATGTGTATGTATATTGGATGGGTCATTTTTGAGTGATTTGGAGGAGTGGGTATGGGTTTTGAAGTGAAAATAGAGCTGAAACGCGATTTCTGCGTTTTCTGCAGAAACTGTGCTGTAGGGATCGATCCCCATGTGAAAAATTGCTGATCCTGAAAAATTTTGCCTGGGGATCGATCCCCACTATGAGAGGATCGATCCCCGTGCTGCGAAAACGAGTTTCTTGTAAAATTTTGAGGCAGGATCGATCCCAGACCCCTGAGGATCGGTCCCTTGCACCTGAAAAGTACAATTTCACTTATTTTCACCCAAATTCAAATACAAGTTTTCAAATAATGATAATTGGGTTAACATACTATTTTAAAGTGATGAAAATAAGTGTGTAGCAATGCTTTTAATCATGAAAAGATAAATGGAGTATATATATATATAAGTTGATGTGTAAAGAATTGTAAGTTAAGGAGTGACATGTGAGTTTTTGTGATATTTGATAAAGATAATAATGAGATGAGGCTATGTGTACGATGAAAGTTTAACACTTTAGTTCGAAGCAAGAATATGGTATTCGGAGAACCCAAACCCGTTTATGTGAGTGGTAAGAAATTTGAATTGGCGAGTGTATGTGAATGGAGTCATATATGATGCCGAACTTGTTATGATAATAATGTACAAGCATGCTATGTTAATATGGGTGGTAGAACCCCTTAGTTGAGACCGAAGTAAATTGTGATATGCTCATGATGAAGTGATTGTGAATTTGCGTTTAAATTTGTGAACCATGCTTGAGTTGTGAACCATGCTTGATTTGTGAAACATAATTTAACTGTAAATTATGAATGATAAGCCACTTAGTTGTGAGCCTTTGGTAATGGATGCTATGATGTTGAGAATTTAATTATTGAGCTGAAAATGTAGAGATTTGTACATGTTTTGTGTGGTTGTGTTGATTTGGAAGGTTGAAGTATTATATGGCTACTTAGGAGGTTGGGTGGATTCGAGTAGGCCTTTTCCAGCTACTTAGGAGTTTGGGTGTATTCGAGTACGCTGATGCCGGCTACTTGGGAGTTGGGTGTATTCGAGTACGCTGATGCTGGCTACTTGGGAGTTGGGTGTATTCGAGTATGCCGATGTGGCTATTTGGGAGGTGGGTGTATTCGAATATGCCATTAGAGGGTATCTGGGAGGTGGGTGTATTCGGATACGCCTCAAAGTTAATATGTTATTTGAATTACCCTCATGCATGCTTATTAATATGAATAATGCGAAAGTGTTGGCTTGTTGCATACTATGTATAATTGCTGCTAGAACTTGATGTGGTGGTTACCACAAGTGCGAAACCGATTTTGGTCGGTTGTAATGATATGTGAGAGGGGTGAGCATTTATTGTACATTGAGAGAACCGTGAGAACTTAGAAAGACTCATAGGTTCCCCCTCTAGAAACGGATCGTTAAGTTGTTTGTTCTAGTCAAAGTAAGCACTTGAGTTTTTGAGAAAATACAAGTCCTTTTGGATACAAGTATTACTTTGACTAGCTAGAATCGATAAAATCGGGCACGTAGATCCGTGTGCTCAAGGTAACTCACTAAGACGACCTCGTCTTACGCTCTCTTTTTCTTAATGATTCGATTCTAGATGGACCAGCCGCCGCCGCCACCGCGCCACGAGACTTATGATTTTGCTTGGTCTAGCTACACGCCGGCCACCGGTGCGGTGACTGTCGCGTCGACTATCTCCGGGGTACACCGCTTCTTCATCCCAAAGCTTCTAGCGAGGTACCCTGCTCTCGTTCCTGGTCCCATTCCTGCCCCAGCTCCAGCACCTGCTCAGGCACCTGCCTCTCCACCGCCACCTCCGCCACCTTCTCCGGTCTCGGCATTGACAGAGTCGGACCCAGAGGAGGACGAGGACTACTCGGGTGAGGATTCGGCGGATTTCTGGACGGATGTCAACTACATCATGGTAAAGTCTGAGGTGTCTTCTTCTGCCACAGGTTCAGCTATGAATGAGGATACCGGGAGTGCCAGTAGGTGAGGCGCTGATCGTGACCAACCTGACCGATGTGCAGCTGACCATTGACATCTTTTCTTTTGTTTATAAGTTATCTTTTGTATGGAGCTTTTTGTACCCCTGCGTGGGATTAACTCTTTTGGCATGTATATGTATATGATGAACTGCAGTTTTACCTGAGTCCTTTTTGTATATTCGGACCAGGATTCCAGACTTATTTATTTTCATCATGTCAGCTCCATTCTTATTTCTGTATGTACTAAACAGGACCCTGATACACTCAAACCTTTATATTTTCCACTCTGACGCATATGTTATATATTAATATCATGGCCATTTGTTGCATGGGCCTTTATTATATTATTGGCATTTTCTATTATTATTCTAGACGCTTATCCAGGTTATCTATTCGTGCTACTAATCTGATTGGTCATGGCTTTGAGTCTCGATACCGATTTATTGTACACAGGGGTTTGCGAAATTATATTTTACATATACACGTTTCAAAAAAAAAACATGGGGTTTTTGGGTGTTATGTAACATTGCAAGTTGTTAATTATGTCCATGGCATAGTTAATAATTTGGGATGTTACACGAACTAGTATAAAAATTCTCCTGTGTTAATCTTTTCTCCCTTAAACTCTTACTTTCTTTTACCTTCGAGAAAAATTAACAAACACGTTTTAACTTGTTCTTGAATCACTAAAATTCATTAAGTTAAACTTAGAAAGTGTTTAAGAAACATCAAACTCAAAACCTGTTCTTAAACTTCTCAGAGAGAACCTTTCTCAGAAAGTTTAAATTCTCAGAACATTAACCTTCTCAGAAAGCTTGTTCCGTTGCTAACTCTCAAAATCTCTTTCCGAGTAAAACAGCTTTCTAAGAAAAGTTTTTAAGAAGTAATTTTTAAAAACAAGCACGATTCAACCCCCCGCCCCTTCTCGTGCACAAATACACCTTCATATATATGATTTTATGTGTGCTTATATCTTCTTTGAAACTTAATATAATATTCATATCTCTAACAGACTAGATCCGAAGCTGAAGAGTGGATGAGAAAGCCTATCCCGAACTATGACAAGATGATGGTACTATGCGGTGAAGATAGAGCTACGGGAGAACATGTTAAGACTGCCAGAGATATTAGAAATAAAAGGGCAGTTTCTGGTGAATCAGAATCATTTGCGGCAAGTGAATTCAATTTCTGATAGCATTCAAGACGCTTCGGGTGTAGGTATTGAAGCTACATCTCCCGAAGTACCTGGTTCATCTCATAGTCAAGGACATAGAGGGAAAAGATCTAGAAAGTCTAGAGATTTGACTGAAACTGAAGGAGTGGTGGCAGCGTTGGAGAACCTTGTTGGGGCTATTAAGGAGAACATTCTTGCATATGAGAGAGTTAAGCAGAAGACTCCAATTCCTGAGAGTGAGATTTGGAAGATGATGGAAGATTTGCAAATTGAGGATGATATGATCAATAGCGTATATTTGTATCTTCTTAGTCATCCAGAGTGCATTAGAGGAGTGATCGGTTACCCTGAGGGCAAACGTAAGAGCTTGCTATTGGAGATGGTTTTTGGCCGTATTTGATATGACTTGATTTACTTACAATGTTATGCATTTAGAATTCTTTTTAGTTGTGTATGTGACTATGAAGTAAACTAAATTTAACTTTAGATGTTGGAATCGTAAAACTTGATTAATTTTTAGCCAATATTTTGCTTCTTAATGATCTGTGTGCATTTTTATTATTTTTTTAAAGTTATGAATGTGCATCAATTTTATAGTTATTTAAAAATAATAGTATGTTATTATAATATAAATTTTAATTCCTTTTATAATTTTTTTCATAGGTCTTATTAAATTCTAGATGAGAATATCAATTTATAAACAATTATTTTGTATATAAAAAATTGAGGGATGTACATTTTTTAATAATAGAAATATATTGTAAAATATAATTTTTTAAAAAAAATTATTTAAATAATAAAATAATTATTTTAATAAAATGTAAAATAATATAAAATATATATTTTTTATTTAATATTTTTTTTGTAATTAATAGAAATATATATTTTAAGTAAGATAGTTAATTCTAAAAAAATTAATTAAGTAGACTAATAAAGGGTAAAAAGGTAAAATTACATTATAAATAGTCCAATTCCCTCCCTTCAATCAATTTTACACTTGCAAACATAAGGAGGATTAAGTTTTCTTTCCCCTTCCTTCCCTCCATCTTCCTTCCCCTCTAAGACCTTCCCCTCCCCTCCCCTCCAAACTCCCAAACAAAGCCTAAAGGACTTTCACTTGCCTCACAACCGAGGACTTAACTTGCCTTAAACAATTAAGGTTTTTCAACCTTGCCTCAAACAATCGAGGACTTAAAACTGCCTTCAAACAGCGAAGGACTTAGTGTTTGCGAATGAAGTTTTTGTTTCGAAAACAACTACTAAGATTAAGATACAAGCTTAATTTCTCTTTTAGTAGACTTCTAGATTTAACTTAAAATGTAAGGATTTACACCAATATAAAACTAGAAGATTTTTCGCAAAGTGAAGAACAACTTAAGATAAGTTGCCTTTTTGAGGAAGTTCTTTGTTTTCGCAATTGATTTCAATTCGGCAGAGTTTCAGCACGTTTAATCAAAGGTTTTTTGCGCAAGAATTTCGTCAAGAATCTCTGCAATTGAACTCATATATATAGGCGTTTTAATATGCCGCGAAAAAGAGCTTTCACTTTGCTGATGTGGCTGTGTCTTGTTCAGAACGGCTCCCTGCTACAGTTAGCGCGATTTGAGGAACTTTTCAAACGTGTACAGTGCACAAGTTCCAACAAGTCCAGCTTGTCGTAGCGAGCTTTCTGAGGATGATTGTCAATCCTTTGAGTGTAGACACTTGGTTGCTTCAGAGTCCAACTTTCTAAGTGATGTACGGACATCTGAGACAAACCTTCTGAGGGAAGACCCTTCTGAGAACCACTAGTCGAGAAGGTCTTCTGAGACCTTTCTAAGTCGACTGTGTTCTTTCCTTAGAAACACACTTACACCTTCTGCATTTCTTAGACACCCTTTCTGATATCTTTTACGCTTTGAATTCATCATTTGATTTCGAGGTTACTAGTTGTTGTCTTGTTCTCTCTAAAGGAATGCAATAATTTAAAGCTTTCTGAGACACTTGATTAAAATTTTTATACTTATGGCTTACTTTGTTATCATTAAAACCTTTATATCTCTAAGAGAAATATATCAATTTCTCTCAGAAGGGTTTTGGAGCTTACAATCTTCCCCTTTTTTATGATAACAACTTAAGTCTTAAGACAATAATTTTGCTTAAGGTTAGTAGTGTTTTCTAATTAAGTTCGTAACTTACTCAGAATGCACTTTTGCTTTCTTAGAAACTAACATTGCTTTCTGAGAGAAGGCAATGTTATTTTCTTAGAAGGCTTTGATAATCAACAGTTATGATATTCAATTAATAAACACTGTAAATGATTATCAGAAAGATAGCGTGTATTTCTTGATAAATAAGATATGAATGTTAGAAAGACAAGGCTTATCATAAAGAGATGCCAAAATAATAATGATTTTCATTAATTTTGAATGAGATTGCAAAATATTTGGCTCCCCCTAAGTCCTAGGCTATTGTTTACATAAAGCCAAAATATTATCATATCTACTCCCCCTTTGTTACATCAAAAAGGGTGGCTTATACATAAACACCATCATAGACTTAGACCTATTGCCTCCGAGCAATATACTACAGCAGCTTGCACATCTCCAGAAGAAGCTCTTGATGTCCCGCATTCGCAGGAGATTCTGGAGGAATCTCATAAACAGCAGAGGCTGGTTTAGAAAAAGATGAGGGTTGGGATGGAGGAGTGGGGCGAGAGACCTCAGCCGCAAGTACATCATCCACAATATCCCTCTTCTGATATGTAGGAATGGGATGTTCTTCTTGCACAACTTCTTCTTCAGCTTCTATGACCATGTCAGAAGGTTGTTTTTGAGTATCCTCAGAAACTGGAATTATGCCCATGTCAGAAGGTTGTGCATCTGAGGGTTGCTCCAGAGCACCAGAAGTTTGAGCATCGTGTAAGAGATTGAAGGTAGAGATTTGCTTGTGAATCGCTTCAATTGCCTTCATCTTCTCAGATCGACCAAGGAATGGCCGAAAATGCACAGATGGTGGAGTTGGAATTATCCTCCCCAGCATGAAGCCAGACCCGATCATGGAGTCAGTCATGGAGAAAGTTGGACCAGGTTGATCGAAGGAGGAGGGGGCAATCTCAGTCACATCAATGTGAGGAACCTCAGGTTCATTCTGAGAGTCTTTCTCAATCTGAGTACCTTCCAAGGAACTTCCGACAACAAACGCCTCAACCACTGCAACACCGACAGCCACCGTAGCGTCAGTGCCCACCTCTGAGCTGAGCCTAGTGTTGGTGGTCCCTGGCACTTCAGTGTGCGTTGAGACATGAGTTTCTTCAGTTTCTTTAGGGGTCTTAGAAGAGACATGACCAACATCAGAAGTTGGTTCATTCTGAGATGAAGAGGGAGGGGTTTGTTGTTGTTGTACCTCTTCTTGTATTTTCTCAGCCCCTTGCTGAGATTTTGGTGGGGATGGTGGAGGAGGAGGATGCATAGCAGGGTCAGCGGCTTGGGTCTCACAAGGTTGGTCAATGGCCTTCTGGATATCATCCATCTTCTGAGTCAATGACTCAGCATCCACACCAGCAATCTCAGTGGTGGTTGCTTCTGAGTGATCAGCCACAGAAGCTTCTGATTTCTTCTTCTTGGGCTCCTTTCGAGAACTCCCATCATCTGGGGTGCGGTGCTCCACCCAAAATCTTGTTCTATCTTCCTCGGAAGAGGAATCAGTAGTGTTGCCTCCTTGCCCCAAATTGTCTTCTCTAGTGGGAGGAACATTCCCAGAAGGGGAGGAGTGATAAGAAGCTTCTTTCTCTTCTTCAGAACTAGCAGCAGGATCAGTGATGAATGCCACAAGCTCTTTGCCCGTTGCTTTTGGTGGGCTATGTTTCTTAGAAGTCTTCGAAGAAAGACCTTCTCCTTTGTGTTTCTTTCCCTGATATTTCAAGGAAGGACGGAGATTAGTCTTAGATTGAAAGGGGTCAGAAACAGAAATAGAAGAAGTTTTAATGAAGGAAGGTGGAGTTTTAGAGTAAACTTTTACCAATCGACCGCACTTTCTTTTGCTTTCGATTGGGACATCAGGAACCTTGAGAGTAGGAAGTGAGGATGCCTTTTTCTTTCTGACCAGAAGTGGTCCCCTCAGAATCTTCAGCAACCTCAGGTTCCTTCTGAGGTGTCTTCTGAGCCACCTCAGAAGCCATACTCCGCGTCACCCTTGTTGGTTAAGGGTGAGTCACCTTCAGTTTCTTCTTCTTCCCTTCTGAGGGATCAGCTGGTTTTCCCTTTCCTTTCTCAGCCTTAGAAAAGGTCGTTTGGAGCCAACAGCAGCCTTAGAAGGCTTGGCTTCTTCCTTCTTCACCGTCTTCTCTTCCGGTACCTTCTTCTTCTTGATGTTGTTGAAGGTGACCATAGTGAACTTGTTGTTGTTGAAGACGTATTCGTAGTCTTCGAGGGGGAAAGAGAGGTGGTTGAAAATCTTCATAAGCCAGCTTCCATAGGGCAAGCTAGTGATTGCCCTCTTTGGATGCGCTTGATGCATCATATAGTTGATCATCATCCTTCTGAAATCCACCTTTTCTTTCTTCACAAGGTGATAAAGCAGCGCGGTATCCATTGTTGTGATGTTCCTCATATCACCGATTCTTAGTAGAAGGGTGTGTTGGACAATGGAGAATATGATTCTCGCCTCTTGGGTCAAGTAGGGGACCTTAACTGACTTGAGAGGTAGATTGTTACTTCCAGTCAGAAAATAACGATATCCTCCTCAGAATCTTCTGCCTCCTTTACCCATTCAGCATCATCAGCGATCACGACACCACCATTTAGTGTCCCAAAGACTTGGTTGATGTCAGCGGAGGAGAATCTAATCTTGTGTTCTGCGACCAAGCTCTTCAAGCCCTTGTTGGTGGATATTTCTATTTGCGAGTAGAAAGCCCTCACAAGGTTTAGGTAGCAGAATTCCTCTGAGCTCATCATTGCTACCCATCCAGGTTGACTGAGGAAGATGAGCTGAAGTTCATCTACTTGATTGTAGATGCTCAATGGTAGAATCCTTCCAACAGCCAAGTTACGAGGAAGGTATGACTTTTTGAAGAGATTTTGCATCTCTTCGTCCTCCTAAAGGATGTCCTCAGTGACATCACTTAGTTTGTTCCTCAACATCCCCTTGATTTCTCCCAATGTGGCCATTTGGTATTAAAGGTTTAAGGTTAGGAGATAAAGAGGTGTTAGAACAGAGAGAGAGATAAGGATCGAGAGAGAGAGGGAGAGAGAGAGATGAGATCGAAAAGATTGAGATCGAGAGAAGAAAATGACAGAGTTTTGGCAAGGTTTCAGAAAGCAAAGTGCTCGAATGGAGCAGTGCTTCGCGTATTTATAGCTTTGGCTAGTAACTAGCCATTGCCAAAAGTTACCGCTGGTAACTCCTCGGAAGGCATCCTTCTGAGATAAGTGATCCTTCTGAGAGATGCATCTTCTGAGAAAAATTTTCAGAAGGCTTCCTTCTAAGAGGAGAGTCTTCTGAGAATCCTTTTCTCAGAAAGTGTTTCTACTGATTTCTTCATTATGCTCAGAAGCTTAGTTCTAATCTTAGTGACTCAGATTCTAGGCTAGGACTAAAGGGAGTTTCTAAGAAAAATATTTTCAATATAAAGCAACTTAGAAACGTCTTAGATGCAGAAGCCCTTTTCAGAACATTGAAACGATCCTCGAGTAAGGGTTTTGTAAATTTATCTGAGATTTGATCCTCAGTATTCACAAATTTGATTTCAACATCACCCTTTTGCACATGATCTCGAATAAAATGATGTTTAATATAAATGTGCTTAGATCGAGAATGCTTAATTGGATTCTTAGCTAAGTTAATTGCTCAAGTATTATCACAGAGGATGGGAATTTTCTCATACCTTAGTTGATAATGGTGCAATTGATCATTCCTTATCCATAGCATATGAGTGCAGCAATTTACTGCAGACACGTACTCAGCTGCTGCAGACCATGTGATCAAGCATTTTCCGAAGAAGCAACAACATCCACTTGTACTTTTGCGATCAATTCTTTCTCCAGCATAATGAGCATCGCAATATCCTACAATTTCAGAAGAACAACCTTTCTCGTACCATAGACCAAGATTATTAGTTCCGATCAAATATCATAGAATTCTTTTAACAGAAATTAAATGTTATTGCTTAGAATTAGATTGAAATCTAGCCTAGATACCAACACTTAGTTGGATATCAGGTCTAGAGGCTGTGAGATAGAGAAGAGAGCCAATCATGCCTCTGCAATTGCTTTCTGAGACTTTCTCACCATCTTCATCTATGTCAATGACTTGAGAAGGATGCATGAGAGTACTCATAGGCTTGGCTTTATCCATCAGAAACTTCCTCAGAAGTTCTTTTGTATACTTCTCTTGATGAATGAAAGTCCCTTTTGACTCTTGCTTGATTTGCAATCCTAAGAAGAATTTTAATTCTCCCATCATGCTCATCTCGAATTCACCTTGCATAAGCTTGGAGAATTCTTTGCATAGGTGTTCATTGGTTGCCCCAAAAATTATGTCATCAACATAGATTTGGACAATCAAGAACCCAGAGTCTTCTGAGAGAGTAAATAGAGTTGTGTCAACTTTCCCTCTAGAGAACTCGTTTTTAAGCAAAAAGGAGCTCAATCTATCATACCAAGCTCTAGGAGCTTGTTTTAGACCATATAGAGCCTTTGTGAGCTTAAATACGTGTTCTGGGAATGAATCATTCACAAAACCAGGAGGTTGTTTTACATAAACTTCCTCATAAAGGTATCCATTCAAGAAGGCAGATTTGACATCCATCTGATAGAGTTTGAATCCTTTATGTGCAGCAAATGCTAGCAACATTCTTATAGCTTCCAATCTTGCGACTGGAGCAAAGGTTTCATCATAATCTATCCCTTCTTGTTGGTTGTACCTTTGAGCAACCAATCTGGCCTTGTTTCTCACGACTTGACCATTTTCATCAAGTTTGTTGCGAAACACCCATTTAATTCCAATGACACTCTTGCCTTTGGGTTTCTGAGTTAGTTTCCAAACTTGATTCCTCTCGAATTGGTCTAGTTCTTCCTGCATGGCATTTACCCAGCTAGAATCATCTAACGCCTCTTCTACGGATTCTGGTTCCAATTCAGAAACCACAGCAAGATTCGTATAGTTCCTTCTGGTTCTCACACCTTGATCAGGATTTCCATAAACCTCATTCTGAGAGACATTTTTCAAGTCTTTTGAACCCTTATGCCCCTTGGGGGTAGTGTTCTGAGAGTGTGATACAGAAGGTTCTCTTTCTGAGTCATCAGAAGCTTGATCTTCTAAGAATCTAAATTCCATTTTGTTTGGAGAAGTAGATTCTACAAGTTCTAGAGCTTTAATGATGATTTTGGATTATTCTCTAGATGGAGATGGTTTTTCCATAGGTTGGAAATCACTCTCATCATCTATAAGAATTTCCTTTTTGGCTTTCTTAGAAGAGATGTTGAGTTTCTCAAATTCATCTTCTAAGTCAGCAACCTTTTGAGACAAATCCTTACTAAGTTCTTTGGACTTAATATGGATTGTCTCTTCAACACATTTGCTCCTCTTGTTATATACTCTATAAGCTTTAGAGACAGAGGAATATCCTAGGAATACTCCATGATCGGATTTGGGATCAAACTTAGCTAGTTTGTCCTTTGTGTTGAGTATGAAACACGATGAACTAAAAACATGGAAGTATGATATGTTGGGTATTTTATTCTTCCAAAGCTCGTAAGGTGTTTTCTTCAGAATTGGTCTCAGAAAGACTCGATTCTGAATGTAGCATGAAGTGTGTACAACTTCAGCCCAAAAACCTTTAGAAAGCTCACTTTCTAAGAGCATTGTTTCGGCCATCTCTTGAGGCTTCGATTCTTTGTCTCAGCCCCTCCATTTTGCTGGGGAGTTCTGGGAGAAGAGAATTCATGAGCAATGTCCAAGTTTTCATAAAACTTTTCGAAAGCATGGTTCTCAAATTCACCACCATGATCAGAACGAATGGTGTGTATATGAGAATCCTTTTTAGTTCAAACTCTTTTCGCAAAGGCTTTGAATTTTTTAAATGTTTCTTCCTTAGAAGCTAGAAAGAATACCCAAGTAAATCTAGAATAATCATCCACTATGAAAAGACCATAGCGTTTTCCAGATAGGGAAGCCTTTCTAGTTGGTCCAAAGAGATCCATGTGAAGTAGTTCAAGTGGTTTCTTGGTAGAGATTCCACTTTTGCTAGGAAAAGAAGCTTTGGTCTGTTTTCCCTTTTCACAGAAGTCGCAAGTAGCATCCTTTTGATAGTTGATGTTGGGAAGACCCTTAACAAGTCCTTTCTGAGAGAGCTCAGAAAGAAGCTTCATATGGGCATGACCAAGTTTCTTATGCCAAAGCCACTTGTCTTCTTGAACAGAGACAAGGCACTTCACATTTTGATCCTTAAGATCATCTAGATGGATAACGTAGATGTTACCAACTCGTTTTCCCTCTAGAACGATGTTGCCGTCAGTGAGATTAATCACATGGCAGTATTTGGCATAAAACTCAACCTTTAAGCCTTTGTCACAGAATTGACTAATGCTTAATAGATTGTGTGTTAAGCCATCAACTAAAAGTGCATCTGAGATTTGGTGAGAATTGTCCTTACCAACATCTCCTATTGCAGTGGCTTTTCCCTTGGCTCCATCACCAAAGCGCACGGTTCCGCCTTTCTTAGGTCTGAGGTTTCTGAACCAATGCTTGCTTCCAATCATGTGCCTCGAGCAGCCACTGTCCAGGTACCACTGCTCATCTTGGTGGTGGAGAGTGCTTGTTGATGCACCTACACACAAAATTAATTGGTTTAGGTACCCATGCTTTGTTGGGTCCTTGCTTGTTAGCTTTCTTGGCTTTTTGTCTGTTTTTCTTAGAAGGGTTGTGGTTCTGAGACTCAGAAACCTTTTCCTTGCCTTTTTTAGAAGCTTTAGCTTTCTGAGAAGTCTTACTCTTCTGAGAAGACTTAGCTTTATGAGATTTTCTAACTTTCTTTGTCTTCTTAGGCAGAGAAGTTTTCCCTTTTCCAAGCATAGGGCTAGTCTTAGATCCATGTCCTTCCTAAAACATGTGATGCACATGCGAGAAGTCTGAACTAAAGATGGATCAAGGTCATGGGGTTCAAAAACTTCTTCGTAACCAAGACCGCTTTTATCTTTATAAGGTCTTTGACCTCCAAGTAAAAGGGTTAGCATTTTCCCACCATTGACCATCTTTACCAGATCAGAAGTAAGAAGTTCATTTGTCTTTTGTAACTCTACTAAGGCTAGTTCAGCCTTTTCAACAGTTATAGAAGACATGTCTTATAAGGCTTGATACATCTCATGACTTCCTAGGTATCTCTTTTTGAAGTCTTCTTTCTCAAGCTTTAGAGTTCTTACTTCTTGAATTAGCTTTGCATTTTTAGCTTCGAGAGTTTTAAATGATTTATTAAGAGAGCTGAAATTGTTTGCTAATTCATTTGAATCTTTCAGAAGCTCATTGTAGAGTTCAGAAAGTTCCTCATATGAATATGAAAGAGGAGGAGAGTTAGGTACCTTTTTTGACTCAGATTCTGTTTCCAGAATGTAGTCAGTATCAGCCATGAAGCAGACATTGGCTTCTTCATCACTTGCAGACTCAGAACCTTCTCCTTCTGAGTCGCTCCATGTAGCGGCCATAGCCTTCTTCTTCTTAGGGATGAATTTCTTCTTTCCCTTGTTCTGAGGGCACTCTATTATGAAATGCCCCTTTTCTCCACAGCCGAATCATGTGGCTTCAGAAGGCTTCATCTTCCCTTTCTTCGGAGCGATCTCTTTGCCCTTTATTGGTCTGCTCTTCCATGCTTTCCTCATTTTCCTTACTAGCAAGGAAATGTCGTCATCCTCTGTTTCTGAGTCAGGATCATCTTCTGACTCAGAAACTTCTTCAGCCTTGAGAGCCTTGGAAGGTTTTCTTACTTGATTCTTGAGAGCAAGTCCCTTCTGAGGCTTAGAAGATGAAGATGGTCCTCCGAGCAATCCTTCTAGCTCTATCTCATGTGTTCTGAGAGAGCGAAATAATACATCCAAACCAAGCTGGTTTAGATCCTTCGCTTCTTGAATTGCCGTGACCTTAGGACGCCATCTGGAGGAGAGACTTCTGAGTATCTTCCTTAACATCTCAGCGTTAGAGTAGGTCTTTCCCAAGACCTTCAGCTGGTTGATGATGTAGAGGAATCGTATTGACATGCTGTCAATTGTCTCATTTTGTTGCATGCTGAAAGATTCGTACTTATGTACGAGCATGGATATCTTGGTATCCTTGACCTCGTCATTTCCTTCATGCAACATGTGGAGCCTTTCCCATATCTCCTGTGCTGTATCACACGACACGATCTTGTCGTATTCTACCTTTGGTAATGCACAGAGGAGAATGTAGTTGGCCTTGAAGTTTAGCTGAATTTTCTCCTTCATGTCTGTTGTCCATTCAGCTTTAGGAACCCTCCTTGTGTATGTTCGTGGCGCTGGAGGTGCTGCTCCTTCCCTCTGCATCAGCCGCAACAACAGCTTGCTCTGTCACTGTTTGCGTTGACTGATAATCACCATTTTTCGATTCTATCCCTGATAACGTGGTTTTTGCCAATATTTTATGCCCTTAATTTGGATGATTGTATGCATTTCTTTACTCTATTTTAGCCTTTTATTGTATTTAATACAATTTGGATTTATTTGGGACTTAATGAAAATAAAGGCTAAAGTAATAAGTTTTATGATGTTTTTTGCAATTCAAGGATGACCCTTGCACTTGATCTTTGGTATTTTATATTTTTGGGTGTAGGTCATAGGAATTTTTGGAGCAACAGACATCAGGAACTGAGTAAGAAGCGGAGCAGTGAGGTCCAGGCTGGAATCGAGCGCCCCAGCGCCCGAGCCTCATCAGAACTTATCACGTCTATCGTACACGCGCCCTAGTGTCCGCGCCGCAATTCTGTTACAGAAGGGACCAATATGCAAAACCGAGTTGGGGGCCCAATTAGCTAGGGTTTGGAGGTTGCTTCCTTTATATAAAGCAGTGCCAATGCATCAGAAAAGACATCTTTCAACACCTCTTCACATCTTCAATTTCTCTTATCTTCTTTCACATCTCTTACTATTTCTTTTCCTAGTTTCTTACTTTTCAAACCCTAGGCTTTTTAGTTAGAGTTTATTTCCTCCATTAGGATTCCATTTTACTTTCCTAGTTGTTCTCTAGCTTCCTCCATTGTTTGTTTTCAACGTTATTCGTCAAGCCTTTGGGTTTTGTAAGTTACTCTTATAATTAATTAGGTTATTCCTTCTTCAATCCTTCCAATTTACTTTCTTTGCACTTTCTCTTTATTGTTGAAATCAATTTAATTTCTGCCCTTATATTTCCTCCATGAGTAGCTAAGTCTCTTGGTGGTTTATGAGGGTGTGAACATCATTGGGGTTAATTGAGGCTTTGTTCTTAAGCTTGCATAAGTTTTCATTATCATTCTTGGCATATAATTTGAGATATTAAATTGTGTGTGTTTACCCTTTGTCTTGGCTCACTCGATTGAGTTAGGCTAATTCATTGGCATGTGTTCATGTGTTAGTTGATCAATTGATGCATGGCATATCAGGAATTGGTAATGATTAATTAATTGGCTGATTAGTCTCTTTAATTAGATTAATGTGATTGGCTTTAAAGATTGTTGAAAACGAAACTAAAGGTGAGATCTCACTGATTAATCTTGTTCTAGGCAATCAATCCTTAGAATCACAACAATAGGGTTAGATCCAACTCTGGCGTAATTAATCAACTCATGCATTCTTTTGTAGCCAATGATAAACGCCCTAATGAATGTTCTACCTCATAAACCACTGTTTTTATTATTCCATTTTATTCGAATTTATTTTTCTTGCATTCAAACAAAAACCCCCAACTTGTGACAACCCTCATACGACTAGTCTCGTGTATTGCTTCCTTAGCCATTCCTTGTGAGAGACGACCCTGGTTTCCACTAAACTATATTAGGGGAACTTGGTTTTAAAAATAATTAAATTTATGGGAGTTGCGACGCTCACCATCAAATTTTTGGCGCCGTTGCAGGGGAATGGCGATGAAAGTAATCACTAGTTGTGTGATTTGTGCATATTGTACATAACTGTTTTCTTTTCTTTTCTTTGTTTCTTTAAAAAAAAATTAAAAACAACAAAAAGATTTCCCTTTTATTTTTCATTTTATTTTCGTATTTTTATTTCCAGTTGTTCTTCCCAGACTCAGGAACAGCTGAGTCTGCTGCTGTCATACACGCCCTAGCGCATGTACAGCGCGCGGCTGCGACTGCAAAGTTGCAGTTTTGCATGACTCGATCTCAACCGGATCCCCAGCTTGCTGTTTTTTATCCTGAAATTGAAAATACCTTGAGAAAAATAAGGCAAGCTAGGAGAGGGTTTAGTGAATCTCAAGGGCAACCGGAAGGTCCACCGTTTACAACTCTACTTTTCACTAGTCCTGAACTTTCTGATTTGTCTGTTAGTGTTTCAGGTCCAAATTCAACCATGGCAGACTATCAGTGTAACCCCCTACTAGATAGCCCTTAATGCTTAAGTCATTTTATGCTATTTCATAAGGGTCACCTTCTGTTATCATGTTTTATTCTTTACTTTAAAATATATATACGCGGAAAATAGGCGGGAGTAAAATTTTCGCAATTCGTTTACGATATAAAAATAAGGGCTTTGCGGAATACATAGTCGATAAATAATAAGTCATGCCAAGATATAAACTGAATAATTTATCAAATAAATAACTCCCAACAATCAATGAACACACAAGGAATAAATATTAGGCTTTATCCCATAAGCCAAAGACAATGACTTATGAGACTCCACCATAAATACATATCAAATAAATAGCTGCCGGCTAACATAGGTCCGGACTTAAATAACACAAACAACTGAAATGAATCCATAACTGAAATGCAAATCAATGTATATAGGTCTATAAAGTGGAAGACTAAAAATAAACTAAAGTTGGGCCTGCTCCTCGCTAGCTCCATGGTCCTGCTCTGTCTGCTCCTCTATAATATGGGGGAAAAACATAGGGTGAGCACTGGGAAGTAACTCAGTAGAGGAAGCCGCCCTGGGTTTAATTAAGAAATAGGCGAAATATGAATGCATTCAATTCAGGTATTAGTTTAAAAGAAGTCTTTTCCTGGAACGTCTTACCTAAGTGCGTCTTAACCATTTTAATTAAACAGTCAATATGGCATAAAAAGTAAAGTCTTGGTGTAGTGTACTAGTGCCCTTATACATATACAATTGGTAACTCATAAGATAATATAATACATTTAGCCAAACAACTTTATCTTGCATTAATCAATCTTTGGCACTGCTCGCCCTCCTGTACTCCTCCACATCACCGGCCCCTAGGCATGAGCTCATCCTATACTATGGGAAGAGGGGGTACCGTGTAACACCTCGACTTTTATTAAGTCTAATTAAGAGAGTTAGGGTAATTGACCTGGTTAGGATTTAATTCGGTTTGGGTGGATAAGTTTCTTCTAGTCAAACCCTTATGTGTGACGTGATTTAAGTGTGTATATATGTGTTCATTCTATGCTATGTGAATTACGTGTGTAAATTATATGTCATGATAATTATGTGTATTTATGTGAGTGTTCATTGTGTGTGGAGGAGTACGTTGGATGCATATATGAGTTTTAATTGGTATTTAGATGATGCATGAGGTTAGGAATGATGATATAAAATATTTATATGAGTTACATGATGTTATTAGATAATGTTAGTGTTATATATTATTATTTATTTTAATTTATTTTATTTTATGTGCCTATGTGTGTATTTTAATTTATATTTAAATATTAGAAAAATTATATGAGCATTATAGTATTATTTGGGGGGATTTGGAGTGTTTTAGTAATTTAAGTGACGGTGGGCCCCACAATGACTCTTGACCTAGTCACTCCCTATATAAACACTAGTAACCCTCTCCATTGAGAAAACACTCTCCTCCTTCTTCTGAGCACCATAGCCATCTTTCTCTCAGAGCACCCAAGCCATTGATACTCCGAACCACGAAACACCATCAAACCTCACCCAATCAGAAAATAATTCATATTCTTAATCCTCCCATCAAGCCGGAGCTTCTACCGATTCTGTTTCCCCGTTAAGAGTCTCCGGCGTCACCGGACCGTTCATGGGGCTAGAGAGAGGTTTCCAACGAGAGCAACGTCCGGAAAAAAGGGGTTTCTCTTTGCATTCTAGCATTTTGTCTTCAAGAGGTAGGGGTTTTAGACATGTTATTTCCGTGCATATTAATGATTAATTTAGGGAATTGATGTTATGTTCGTTTTTCCCATTAGGGTTCATAAAAGGGTACCTTTTTGTGAATTTATTTCAAAGAAAAAAATTATTCCCCGAACATTTATCAATTATTATTATGTTGTTCCGTGTTCGATAACAGTGGATGACTAATCATTAGGAATGATGAAGAGTAGTTTTCAAACTATATATATGCATTTCAGTGCAATTCGAGTGTTATTTCAGGCTACATGACAAAATAGAATTTGTACAAGGTTTAGCGTGTGTATACATATGGCAGCCTGAGCGAGTTTGAAATAAGATATATATATATATATATACCTTTAGCGTGAGCGAGCATTCCTTCATTCCCCATTCCTGGCAGCGTGAACGTGAGAGCATTATATATATATATATATATATATAAAAGAAAAAAAAAACAGTTTACTAGTATATGTATATTACTATTACGTATTATTATTACATAAATTTATACCTATTAACATGTATATTAGTTAATAATAGGTAGATAACATGTAGAAATAATAATGATAATAGTAGTAGTAACAATAATAGTATAGAAGACAAGATTGGTGATGAATAAAATATAGAATAAGTAGTTGTATATCATGTTTATTTGATAAAGAGTTGTATTTATTTATTCTTCATGATGTCAGAGTAAGTGAATGTGCTATGTTTATTCCATGATGTTAAAGAGTATAAATTGACATGTTTTTACCCTTTTATGTACCCTAATGCGTTCTACGACTTGTATAAATGTTATATATGATTTATGCATGATTTATATATATTATATGAGCTATAAAGTACGTTTATATGTATGTTTAATTGCTATGATGTATATATAATTATTGTATGAGATATATATGTTATATTGAGTATATGTATTGCTTTTATGATGCGTTAAATTGTTTATGTGAGTATATGATATATATTATGATGAAATGATCTGAGTGAATTAACTCTGTCACTCGGTAAAAGTTAAAAGATGTTCTGAAAGATATTCTGGTGCTCTGAAAGATCTCTGTTAACTCTGAAAGATTTCTGATAATTAAAAGACGTTCTGAAAGATCTCTGAAACTCTGAAAGATTAAAATACCCTGTAGCCTTCAGCTTGTGATGAGTGTTGTAGGGAGGGGTGGCATCCTCGGCTGCAACTCCTTCACTTGAGGAAGGTGAACTGTACCCCCTCTTCCCCGTATGTTTTAGGATGAGCTCATACCTAAGGGCCGGATTGTAGGAGTAAGGATGGGAGGGAGGCTTTGCCATGTCTGACAGATTTAAAGTAAAAGTTAATGATAAGATGCTCTGAAAGAAAGTTATGATAAATGTTCTGTTATGTTATTTTTCCCCTGATTGTGATAGAAGCACATAGTACACTACACATGGACCTTTAATTATGATATGTTATACGAATTAATAAAATGGACAAGATACACTTAGTTAAGACGTTCCGGGGAAAGATTGATTTTCAACTTATATCCGAATTAAACTCATTCATGCTTCACTTATTTTATAATTAAACTCGGGGCGACTTCCTCTACTGAGTCACTTCCCAGTGCTCACCCTATGTTATTCCCACCTTTTAGAGGAGCAGACAGAGCAGGATGTCGGAGCACACGAGGAGCCCGTGCAGACTTAGTTTATGATGTAGTTCCTTAGATATCAAAGACATGTTTTATTTCCTTATCAGATGTTATGACTTTTATGCTTTCGCTACGTTTATTTATTTATTATTTTTTTCTGAGTTCGGACCTTTGTTAGCCGGCAGCTATTTATTTACTCATATTTATGGTGGAATCTCATAGGTCACAGTTTTTGGCTTATGGGGTGAGACCTAGTATTTACTTCATGTTTGTTACTTGATGGGAGTTATTATATGATGAAGTATTTTAGTAGATGTTTGTATCGCTTATTATTATCGTTGTATTTATGCGCAAGACCCTTATTTTCTATACCGCAAATGATTTTTGAAAATTTACTCCCGCCTATTTTCCGCGTATTATATTTTAAATATAAAGATAAAACATGATAACAGGAGGTAACCCTTATGAAATGGCCTAAAATGACTTAAGCGTTAAGGGTTATCTAGTAGGGTGTTACATACCCTTGATTTACAACTTCATCAGTATCCAAAGACGGGAGTGTTTTATTATAACTGTAACTTTGTCTTTGCGTCCCTTTTGACGTCTTTGCCGTTATTAATGTCTTACAGGGTATATATACATATATAGCATCAATACATCACATAACAACATGTAAACATGCATAATAAATCATGCCAACATATATAAATCATGCACAAATCGTATATAACACTCATATGGGTCGTAGAACACATTAGGGTACACAAAAGGGTCAAAACAGTTAATTTTCGTAAAATCTGCAGCGTTGTAATCGATTACATCGGAAATGTAATCGATTACTGTAATCGATTACAGAGACCCTGTAATCGATTACCAGAATGCCGTGTTTACTCGCGATTGGAAATTCTCAGCTCGTAATCGATTACGAACCCGTGTAATCAATTACGAACGCGAGAAATCTGATTCTAGGGTTTCAAAAACACAATTTTTATAAGCCAATGACTAAAACTCAGATTTAGAATCACTCCAATCGGTAGAAAAGACAGACACAAGAGAACCAATCGGTGGAATAAGTTTGAAAATACTTTTACATCCATAAAACACTTTCTTTTTTAAATTCAATCGGTAAGAGTAACCTTTTTATGAACCATAATGGGAAAAACGAACATCAAGAATGATAACAACAAACACACGATCATATGCATAAAAATACAGTGAATATTGAATGTCTAGAACCCCTACCTCTCGTAGACCTCCTATACTATGCGTAGAGACACCCATTTCCTTCTCACTTTCCCTCAAGCCCCACGAACGGTACAAGAATGACTTCTTTCAAAAATGGAATTGGTAGAAGTGTTCTATTTGGAGAGAGGATTAAGAACATAACATGACATACCAGCTCTTACCCTCGTGGAGACTACTGAGGGGAAGTCCACACACAAGCAGCTAACCCGAACAAACAGGTTATGCGGAAACTAGACCACGTTGGCCGCCTTACATTAAAGAACCAACTCAACTTTTTAGTTAGGGCCAATCTGGCCAAAACGCGAAACCACTTTTGTTTGTTTATCAAAATCTAGAACAAACTTTGCTCTTAAATCATATAAAACAACAACTTTGGACATAAATCATTTCCAAATCATAAACACGTTCATGGGTGATAAGACTTTTCTGCGTCCAAAATCGTAGACCGAAAAGAAAATCATTTGGGATAAATTTTAAACAAAACAAGTTTTAAGAGAGATAGGTTCCCAATACCAAACTAAGTCACAGGAAACCATCTCAAACGTGGAAAACAAGTTCAAGAACAAAAACATCTGCTTGCATAAACATAAGGACAATCGAAATACATTTTCCAAGATAAAGGCACGATTCCACCACCTTACATGACAAGTTGATGCTTACGTTCCTAGTGTAAGCTCCAGAACCCCTCTGAGAGAATTAGGCATAATTCTCATAGAGTTATGAAAGTTTTAATGATAACAAGGTAAGCCATAAGTATAAAAATTTTACTTAAGGTTTTGCTAACATGTGCGCTAAGTGTCTCAGAAAGCTTTAAATTATTGCAATACCATGAGCAAAGATCAAGACAAAACATCAAGTAACCTCGAGATCAATTGATAAAATCGTAGCGCCAAAGATATCAGAAAGAATGTCTCAGAAGCGCAGAAGGTGAAAACATGTTTCTGAGGAAAGAACACTGTCGCCTCAGAAGGGTCTCAGAAGACCTTGCGACTAGTAGTTCTCAGAAGGGTCTTCCCTCAGAAGGGTCTTCCCTCAGAAGGTTCGCCTCAGAAGTCCGTACAACTCTTAGAAGGTTGGACTCAGAAGCAACCAAGTGTCTGGACTCAAGGGATCGCAAGAAGTCTCAGAAAGCTCGCTACAACTAACTAAGGAAGTGGAAACACGCGCACTGTGCAGTTCTGAAAAGTTCCTCATTTCGCGCTGACTGTAGCAGGGAGCCGTTCTGAAAAGGACACAGCCACATAAGCAAAGTGAAAGCTTCTAATTTCGCGGCTCTTTAATGCCTATATATATGAGTTCAATTCCAGAGCAATGTGACGAAACTCTTGCGCTAAAAACTCTTGATTAAACGTGCAAAAACTCTGTTGAATTGAAAATCATTTTGCGAAAACTTAGTACTTTCTCAGAAAGACAATTTTTACGAAATTGTTCTTCTAACTTTGCAAAATCTTCTAATTCTGAATTGGTGTAAATTCTTACATTTGTAAGTTAAATCTAGAAGTCTACTAAGGGTCAAATTAAGTGTGTAACTTAATCTTAGTAGTTGATTTTCGAAGCAAAAACAACTTTCCGAAAAACGCTAAGTCCTTCGTTGTTTGAAGGCAGTTTTAAGTCCTCTGGTGTTTGAGGCAAAAGTTCAAAGTCCTTAAGTGTTTAAGGCAAGGAAGTCCTCTAGTGTTGGAGGCAAGGAAGTCCTTAATTGTTTAAGGCAAGGAAGTCCTCTAGTGTGAGGCAAGGAAATCCACTTCGGGTTGTGAAGTGGTGGAAGTCCTTTACTTGGTAAAGGCAGTGTTGTCTGGGAAGGCACTTTAAGAAGAATATCTAAGAACTCTCAACTGAAGGTTGAGGACTGGAGTAGGTTGGTTATAACCGAACCAGTATAAAATTCTTGTGTTAAGCTTTCTCCCTTGCTTTTTACTTGCATAAATCTTTGAGAAAAACTCTATCACGATTCTAGTTAAGAGGTCTCGTGAAAACCTTATTGATCAAAATCAGAAAGCTTTTAAGAAACTCAAACCTTAAGTCATTTTCTTAAAATTCCCCAGAAAAGAACTTTCTCAGAAAGACTAAGCTCTCAGAAGCTTAATCTTCTCAGAAAGCGTTTTCCGCTGCAAACTCTTAATCCTACCTTCTGAGTAAAAACAGCTTTCTAAGTAAAAGTTTTAAGAAGCAATTTTTAAAACATTCACGATTCAACCCCCCTTCTCGTGCACACATACACTTTCAATTGGTATCAGAGCTCGGTCCTTAAGGGGTTGAGCAATTCGCAGTGTCAAGGAAAAAAGATCCACGAAGGGAAATATGAATTCACCAGCTGCATTCATATCAGATGGGGCTTCAATAAACAGACCTCCGATGTTTCTCGGAGACAGCTTCGACTACTGGCGTGACAGGATGACACTGTTCATCAAGCACACCAGTTTGGACTTATGGGATAGGATCGAGAATGGAGACTATCAGCCTCTGCAGACAATTACAGAGGATGCTGTAGTTGCAACAGACGCTGAGCCAGGAGTGGCACCTCCAGCACTCAGAACCTATACAAGACGAGTCCCTAAGGACGAATGGACTCAAGAGATGAAGGAGAAGATACAACTCAACTTCAAAGCTAAATACATTCTTCTCTGCGCCTTGCCCAAGGTAGAATACGACAAGATTGTGTCGTGTGATACCGCTCAAGAAATTTGGGAGAGATTACACATGCTGCATGAAGGAAATGATGAAGTCAAGGAAACCAAGGTATCAATGCTCGTACATAAGTACGAGTCCTTCTGCATGCAACCTGAGGAAACCATTGACAACATGTCAATAAGGTTTCTCCACATCATAAATCAGCTAAAGGTCTTGGAAAGACTTACTCCAATGCTGAGATGGTGAGGAAAATTCTCATAAGCCTCTCTGCCAAGTGGCGCCAAAGGTGACGGCGATCCAAGAAGCAAAGGATCTAAACCAGCTGGGTTTAGATGTATTGTTTGGTTCACTCAGAACTCACGAGATTGAGCTTGAAGGACTACTTGGAGGACCATCTTCATCCTCAAGACCTCAGAAAGCTCTGGCTCTGAAAGTCAGATCAAAAAGACTTCAAAAGCCCTAAAGGCTGAAGAAATATCTGAGTCTGAAAACGATCAAAACTCAGATTCCGATGAAGATGACATCTTTCTTCTAGTAAGGAAAATGAAGAAAGCTTGGAAGAAAGACCAAGCAAAGACAAAGAGATCACCCTAGAAAAGGAAAGTCAAAGCCTTCTGATGCCACATGTTTCGGCTGTGGAGAAAAGGGCCACTTCAGAACGGAGTGCCTCAGAACAAGGAAAGAAGAAGTTCATTCCCAAGAAGAAGAAGAAGAAGGCAATGGCTGCTACATGGAGTGACTCAGAAAAGGAAGGCTCTGAGTCAGAAAGTGAAGAGGAAGCCAATGTCTGCTTCATGGCCGGTACTGACTATATTCTGGAAACAGAATCTGAGTCAGAAGAGGTACCAAACTCTCCTCCTCTCTCATACTCATACAATGAGATCTCAGAACTCTATGAAGAGCTTCTGAGAGACTCAAACGAATTAGCTAACAATTTCAGCAAACTAAGAAAGTCTTTTAAATCCTTAGAAGCTGAAAATGCTAGACTAATTCAAGAAGTAGAGAACCTAAGGCTTGAAAGAGATGACTTTAAAAATAGATATCTTGAAAGTCACAACCTCTATCAAGCTTTAGAAACAATGTCTTCCGTAACTGTTGAAAAAGCCGAACTGGCTTTGATAGAATTACAAAAGACAAATGAGCTTCTCACTTCTGACTTAGTTAAGATGGTCAAGGGTGAAAAAATGATGACACTCTTGCTTGGTGGTCAAAGACCTTACAAGGATAAGAGTGGACTTGGTTATGAAGAAATCTTCGAACCAAATGATATTGATCCATCCTTAACTAAATCACCTCGCACGTGCATTGCAGGTTTTAAGAGTGGCCATGGTTCTGAAAAATGTCCTATGTTGGAAAAAGGAAAAATCTCTAAACCTCAGAAGGCTCAAAAGAAAACTCAGAAAGCAAAGCCTTCTAAGAAGACTAATCCCTCTCAGAAGGGTAAAACTTCTTAGAAAGCAAGTGCTTCTGAAAAGGGCAAACAAAAGGTCTTTGACTCTCAAAACCATGACCCCTCTAAGAAAAGAAGGCAAAAGTCCAAGAAAGCTAACAAGCAAGGACCCAACAAAGAATGGGTACCTAAATCTGTTAACTTTGTGACTGCAGGTGCATCATCAAGCGCTGCTCCACCACCACGATGAGCAGTGGTACCTTGACAGTGGCTGCTCAAGGCACATGACTGGAAGCAAGCACTGGTTCAGAAGTCTCAAGCCCAAGAAAGGCGGGAACGGTGCGATTCGGTGATGGCGCTAAGGGAAGAGTCACTGCAATCGGAGATGTTGGTAAGGATTCCTCTCACCAAATCTCAGATGTACTTTTGGTCGATGGCTCAACTCACAATCTATTAAGCATTAGTCAGTTTTGTGACAAAGGCTTAAAGGTTGAGTTTTATGCCAAGTATTGTCATGTGATTAATCTCACAAATGACAAGATCGTTCTGGAAGGAAAACGTGTTGGTAACATCTATGTTATCCATCTGGATGATCTAAAGGATCAAAACGTGGAATGCCTTGTCTTTGTCCAAGAAGACAAATGGCTATGGCATAAGAAACTTGGTCATGCCCATATGAGACTTCTTTCTGAGCTCTCTCAGAAAGGACTTGTAAAGGGCCTTCCCAGTATTAAGTATCAGAAGGATGCAACCTGCGACTTCTGTGAAAGAGGGAAACAGACCAAGGCTTCCTTTCCCAGTAAAAGTGGTATCTTTACTCAGAAACCACTGGAACTGCTCCACATGGATCTCTTCGGACCAACCAGAACAGCCTCCCTTTCTGGAAAACGCTATGGTCTTGTCATAGTGGATGATTACTCCAGATTCACTTGGGTTTTCTTTCTAGCCTCTAAGGAAGAAACCTTATAGAAGTTCAAAGCATTTGCGAAAAGAGTTTCAACTGAAAAGGATTCTCACATTCATGCCATTAGATCAGATCATGGTGGTGAATTTGAGAATCATGCTTTTGAAAAGCTTTGTGAAAATCTGGGCATTGCTCACGAATTCTCATCTCCCAGAACTCCTCAACAAAATGGAGTAGCTGAGAGAAAGAATCGAAGCCTTCAAGAGATGGCAAGAACAATGCTCTTAGAAAGTGGACTTTCAAAAGGTTTCTGGGCTGAAGCAGTTAATACTTCATGCTACATTCAGAATCGAGTCTTTCTGAGACCAATTCTGAAAAAGACACCTTACGAGCTATGGAAGAATAAAATACCAAACATTTCTTATTTCCATGTATTTGGTTCTTCTTGTTTTATTCTCAACACAAAGGACAAACTCTCTAAGTTTGATCCTAAGTCCGATGATGGATACTTCCTAGGATACTCCTCAGTCTTTAAAGCTTACAGAGTATATAACAAAAGGAGTAAATGTGTTGAAGAGACAATCCATATTAAGTTCAAAGAATTGAGTAAGGACATGTTTCAGAAAGATGCTAACTTAGAAGATGAGTTTGAGAAACTCAATATCACTTCTGAGAAAGCCAAAATGAAAATTCTTATAGATGATGAGACTGATTTCCAACCCATGGAACAACCATCTCCATCTAAAGAAAAATCCAGTAGCATCATCGAAGCTCCAGAACCTAGAGAATCTACTTCTCCAAATGCAATGGAACCTAGACTCTCAGAAGGTCAAGCTTCTGATGACTCATAAAGAGAACCCTCTGTGTCTCCTTCTCAGAACCCTACTCCTAAAAGGATTAGAGGTTCAAGAGACTTGAAGAACGTCTCTCAGAACGAAGTCTTGGCAATCCAGAACGTGGCGTAAGAACCAGAGGAAACTATACAAATCTTGCTATGGTTCTGAGCTTGAACCAGACTCCATAGAAGAAGCGTTAGATGATCCTAACTGGGTAAATGCCATGCAGGATGAACTTGACCAATTCGAGAGAAATCAAGTTGGAAACTAACTCAGAAACCCAAAGGCAAGAGTGTCAGTGGACTAAATGGGTGTTTCGAAACAAACTTGATGAAAACGGTCAAGTCGTGAGAAACAAGGCTAGATTGGTTGCTCAAGGATACAACCAACAAGAAGGGATAGACTACGATGAAACTTTCGCTCCAGTCGCAAGATTGGAAACTATCAGAATGTTGCTAGCTTTTGCTGCACACAAAGGTTTCAAACTCTATCAGATGGACGTTAAGTCTGCCTTCTTGAATGGGTACCTTTCTAAGGAAGTTTATGTAAAACAACCTCTTGGTTTTGTGAATGATGCATTCCCTGATCACGTATTTAAGCTTACAAAGGCTCTCTATGGTCTAAAACAAGCTCCAAGAGCTTGGTACGATAGATTGAGCTCTTTCCTACTTAAAAACGGATTCTCAAGAGGGAAAGTGGACACAACTCTCTTTACACTCTCAGAAGACTCTGGCTTCTTGATTGTCCAGATTTATGTAGATGACATAATATTTGGCGCAACCAATGAATGCCTATGCAAAGAATTCTCCAAGCTTATGCAAGGTGAATTCGAGATGAGCATGATGGGAGAATTAAAATTCTTCCTAGGATTGCAAATCAAGCAAGAGTCAGAAGGGACAGTTATCCACCAAGAGAAGTATACCAAAGAACTTCTGAGGAAGTTTCTGATGGATAAGGCCAAACCCATGAGCACTCCCATGCATCCCTCTCAAGTAATTGACTTGGATGAAGATGGTGAGAAAGTCTCAGAAAGCAACTATCGAGGGATGATTGGCTCACTTCTCTACTTAACTGCCTCCAGACCAGATATCCAACTCAGTGTTGGGATCTGTGCTAGATTCCAGTCTAAGCCTAAGCAATCACATTTAACTGCAGTTAAACGAATTTTACGATATTTAAGTGGAACTACTAATCTTGGTCTTTGGTACGAGAAAGGTTGCTCTTCTGATGTTGTAGGATATTGTGATGCTGACTACGCTGGAGATAGGATCGATCGCAAAAGCACAAGTGGCTGCTGCTGCTTCTTTGGAAAATGCTTGATCACATGGTCTTGCAAGAAGCAAAATACGATCGCCTTATCAACTGCTGAAGCTGAGTATGTGTCTGCTGCGAACTGCTGTTCTCAGATGCTATGGATTAAGAATTAGCTACTTGATTATCAATTAAGGTACACCAAAATTCCTATCCTTTGTGATAATACAAGTGCTATCAATTTAGCTAAGAATCCTATTCAGCATTCTCGATCCAAGCACATTGATATAAAACATCACTTTATTCGGGATCATGTGCAAAAAGGCGACATTGAACTTAAATTTGTAAATACTGAGGATCAAATCTCAGATATATTTACAAAGCCTTTACCCGAGGATCGTTTCAATGATCTGAAAGGACTTCTCAATCTAAGACGTTTCTAAGTACTTTGAAATTAAAAACTTTTTCTCAGAACCCCCCCCTTAGTCCTAGTCTAGACTCTGAGACAAACAATAGAACTAAGCTTCTGAGCTTGAAGTAGGAAAACACAGAAAACTCTATATGAGAAAATTTGTTCTCAGAAGACTCATTCCTCAGAAAGGAGATCTTCTGAAACATTTCTCAGAAGGAGCGCTTCTCAGAAGGACCACCTCTCTCAGAAAGGTACCTTCCGAGAAACAAGTTACCAACGGTAACTTTTGGGATAAGCGTCAGAAACGGCTAGTTACAAGCCATTTCTATAAATACTCAAGGGATTGTCCCATTTGAGCACTTTGCGCTTAAAACATACCAAAACTCTGCCAAATCCTCTCCTCGCTCTCCAATCTTCATCTGCTCTCTCTCTCGTTCTTCTCTATTTCTCTTCTCATCTCTTCTAAAAAACTTAAACCTTTCTTCCAAATGGCCTTCTCTGGAGAGATCAAGGGCTTAATGAGAAACAATCTCAATGAAATATCCGAAGATATTATCTACGAAAATGAGGAGATGCAGTCCCTATTCCACAAGACTTATCTTCCAAGAAATCTTGCTATGGGAAGGGTTCTACCTCTCAACGTATACAATCAAGTGGGTGAGGCCAGAATCATCTTCTCCGTTGTTCAACATACCCTTCTCCCTCGGATTGGAGACATGGGGAACGTTACCACCATGGATGCATGCTTATTATACCACCTGTTGAAGAAGGAAAGAGTAGATTTTGGGAGGATGGTGCTCAACTACATGATGCACCAGGCTCATCCGAAGAGGGCTCTCACAAGTCTACCTTACGGAAGCCTTCTGACCAGAATCTTCAACCATTTCTCCTTTCCTCTTGAAGACTATGAATACGTCTTCAACCACAGCAAATTCACCATGGTCACCTTCAACAACATCAAGAAGAAGAAGGTACCAGAGACGGGGGCACCTAAGAAGAAGGAGGAAGCAAGGCCTTACAAGGGAGCTGCTAGCACCAACCAGCCCTCTAAGGCTGAGAAAGGAAAGGAAAAGGTTTCCGATCCTTCAGAAAAGAAGAAGAAGAAGCAACCAAAGGTGACTCACCCTTCTCCAACAAGGGTGACAAGGAGTATGGCCTTTGAGGAAGCTCAGAAGACTCCTCAGAAGGAACCTGAGGTTGTTGAGGCTGCTGAAGACTCAGAAGAAACAACGTCTGAGCAACCCATGACCAGAAAGAGGAAAGCACCTCCAACTCTTCAAGTCCCAGACGTGCGACCAGAAGGGAAAAAGAAACGTGGTCGTTTGGTAAAAGCTTACTCTAACACTCCACCTTCCTTTCTTAAATCTTCTTCTACTTCAATTCCTGTTTCTGATTCTGTTGCTGGTTTTAAACCCACCAAATTTAAAACTAAACTCCTGCATTCCTTGAATTATCAGGGAAAGTCTCACAAAGGAGTGGGGATAAAAACCACTAAGAAACAGAGCCCGCTGAAGTCGACGGGTAAAGAAATTGTAGCAGTTGCTGCTACTGCTGCCACCACCGCTGCTGCTACTGCTGCCACCACCGCTACTGCTACTGCTGCTGCTGTTGAAGAAGAAGTAGAAGCTTCTCATCACTCCTCCCCATCTGGGAATGTCTCCCCTACCAGAGAAGACATTCAGGGGCACGGAGGAAATGTTGCTGATTCCTCCTCTGAGGAAGAACATGCGGCAAGCTTCCGCATTGAGCATCGCACTCCAAATGCTGGAAGCTCCAAGAAAGAGCCCCAGAAGAAGCCATCTAAGGTTTCTATGGTGGAACTTTCTGAGGCAACCACAACTGAAGTTGCCACTGTGAATGCTGAGTCATTGGCTCAGACGATGCTTGACGTCCAGAAGGCACTGGATCAACCTTCTGAGACTCCAGAAGCTGCTCAAATGCAACCAGAACAACAACTACAGCATGAGGAAGCCTTCAATGAACCAACTTCTGAGGTTGGTCCTATCTCTTCTGAGATCCCTTTGGAACATGAGGAAACTCATGTCTCAACACATGAAGTAGTGGCAGGGACCATCAGCACTGGGCTCAGCTCAGAGGTGGGCACTGACGCTACCATGGCTGCCGGAGTTGCAGCAGTTGAGGCATTTATTGCTCACAGTTCCTTAGAAGGAACTCTATCTGAGAAGGACTCTCAGAAGGAACCAGAGGTTCCTCCTCTCGATCTCACAGAAGTTCCCCCTCCATCCTTTGATCAACAAGGTCCCACCTTCTCCATTACGGACTCAATGATTGGTTCCGGCTTTCAGCTGGGAAGGATGGTAGTCACCCCACCCTCTGTGCAATTTCGGCCTTTCTTTGGTCGAACTGAGAAGTTGAAATGCATTGAAGCCATGCATAGCCAGATCTCAACTTTCAACCTCTCCGACGACGCTCAGACTTCTGATGTTATGGAGCAACCATCAGCTAGGCAACCCTCTTATCTAGACCTTGCTCTAGTTTCTGAGGACACTCAAAGGCAGCCTTCCATTGAACTTGCTGCTATTGAAGGCAAAGCTGTCCAAGAAGAAGATCTTCCTGAATATCAAACGAGGGATATCATCGATGAAGTACTTGAGGCTGAAGTCTCTCGTCCTCCTTCATCTCAACCCTCATCTTCTCAACAGCCTTCCACTGCCTCTGACCTACCTCCAGAATGCGCTCCGAATGCGACTCAGAGCGAGATTCTCATGGAGATATGCCAGCTGCTACGCTACATTGCCAGAAGGCAGTAGTTCTAAGTCAATGATGGCGTTTATGTCTTAGCCACCCTTTTTGATGTAACAAAGGGGGAGTAGATAAATGATAAAATTATTGTACATTGGCTATCGTAAACACTAGGCTAGAACTTAGGGGGAGCAACAACTTAGGGGGAGCCAAATATTTTGTATCTTTACAAAACCATAAATGAAAAATCATTATTTTGGCATCTCATGTTTTCTATTTTATGCTTATCTTTTATTATTTACTATTTGGCATCTCTTGATTTACTTAGCTTGGTATTTCTGAATTTCATACATACATTTATCATGAAATACACGCTATTTAATTGATAATCTTAAACAGTGATCATACATTGCATACTTGAACTGTTGATTATCACAAGCCTTCTAAGAAAATAACTAAGTCTTCTATCAGAAAGCTAAGTTAGTTTCTAAGAAAGCAAAAGTGCATTCTGAATAAGTTGTGAACTTACTCAGAAACACTTCTGAACTTGAGCAAAATTATTATCTTAAGACTTAAGTTGTTATCATCAAAAAGGGGGAGATTGTAAGCTCCAGAACCCCTCTGAGAGAATTAGGCATAATTCTCATAGAGTTATGAAAGTTTTAATGATAACAAGGTAAGCCATAAGTATAAAAATTTTACTTAAGGTTTTGCTAACATGTGCGCTAAGTGTCTCAGAAAGCTTTAAATTATTGCAATACCATGAGCAAAGATCAAGACAAAACATCAAGTAACCTCGAGATCAATTGATAAAATCGTAGCGCCAAAGATATCAGAAAGAATGTCTCAGAAGCGCAGAAGGTGAAAACATGTTTCTGAGGAAAGAACACTGTCGCCTCAGAAGGGTCTCAAAAGACCTTGCGACTAGTAGTTCTCAGAAGGGTCTTCCCTCAGAAGGTTCGCCTCAGAAGTCCGTACAACTCTTAGAAGGTTGGACTCAGAAGCAACCAAGTGTCTGGACTCAAGGGATCGCAAGAAGTCTCAGAAAGCTCGCTACAACTAACTAAGGAAGTGGAAACACGCGCACTGTGCAGTTCTGAAAAGTTCCTCATTTCGCGCTGACTGTAGCAGGGAGCCGTTCTGAAAAGGACACAGCCACATAAGCAAAGTGAAAGCTTCTAACTTTGCAAAATCTTCTAATTCTGAATTGGTGTAAATTCTTACATTTGTAAGTTAAATCTAGAAGTCTACTAAGGGTCAAATTAAGTGTGTAACTTAATCTTAGTAGTTGATTTTCGAAGCAAAAACAACTTTCCGAAAAACGCTAAGTCCTTCGTTGTTTGAAGGCAGTTTTAAGTCCTCTGGTGTTTGAGGCAAAAGTTCAAAGTCCTTAAGTGTTTAAGGCAAGGAAGTCCTCTAGTGTTGGAGGCAAGGAAGTCCTTAATTGTTTAAGGCAAGGAAGTCCTCTAGTGTGAGGCAAGGAAATCCACTTCGGGTTGTGAAGTGGTGGAAGTCCTTTACTTGGTAAAGGCAGTGTTGTCTGGGAAGGCACTTTAAGAAGAATATCTAAGAACTCTCAACTGAAGGTTGAGGACTGGAGTAGGTTGGTTATAACCGAACCAGTATAAAATTCTTTGTGTTAAGCTTTTCTCCCTTGCTTTTTACTTGCATAAATCTTTGAGAAAAACTCTATCACGATTCTAGTTAAGAGGTCTCGTGAAAACCTTATTGATCAAAATCAGAAAGCTTTTAAGAAACTCAAACCTTAAGTCATTTTCTTAAAATTCCTCAGAAAAGAACTTTCTCAGAAAGACTAAGCTCTCAGAAGCTTAATCTTCTCAGAAAGCGTTTTCCGCTGCAAACTCTTAATCCTACCTTCTGAGTAAAAACAGCTTTCTAAGTAAAAGTTTTAAGAAGCAATTTTTAAAACATTCACGATTCAACCCCCCTTCTCGTGCACACATACACTTTCACCTAGGGTCCAAGATCCAACACAAATGTTTTCCGCGAGAAGCTTCATCTCTATTTTCAAAACAGCATCTTAGGAATTGTTTATTATTATTATTTTTTTATTTTATATATATATATATATATATATATATTTTGAAAACCCAAGTTGATTCCCAATTCCTAGTAGTCCAAAATACATTTACTAATTCATTTACAAAAACTAATTATAAAGCTCAAAACCTTTTCACTTTGCAATTAAAGGCAATTCTAGACTCTCAAAATACACTTTAGGTTTCTCACATCCACTAAAATGAAAGCATATTACCTTTACTCCTATGGCCTTTAATCACATAAGTTTTCCCAAGATATATAAGGAAATCGCTTTCGAAAACTTCATTCAAGTTATATCATACTGTTACTTCTGAAACCACCTACCCATGCCCAAAACACACTATCTTAATAAACACAAAACCAGGAAAACACATCGGACCCTATGACTCATAATCACAACTGACACAGTAAGAGATCCCCAAGGTATTTTCAAACCACACAAAAACAATTTTCAAGTTCACAACTGAACGATTTGTGAAAAGAGCCTTAAGGAACTCCATACCTTAAGGTTGATAGGGTATGGAATCATTTTCTAAAGCCAAAGTTGAAAACAAAACATCTTTTTAATAAATTTTCAGAATCACTTGAAAACAAAAACAAAAGAAGAGGTGTAAATATCTTCGACGTACATCCAAAGCAAATAGGAGGAATGTGCTCATGATGGCATGATGGGGTATGGTATAACTAACTCTTACATGACTCCTCAATAATTCTATTAGGTCTTACTAACGACATACGTAAAAGGGAAGACTCTTCCTTAACACTTAACGGTAGGAGTGTGGTGTTTGGGAGATTAATGCACTACAAGAAAATACCCCTTTAGTCCACCCTTGCAAAGTGTGGCCTATTGTGACAAAAAGTGTAGTCAAAGAGAAACGACCACACTTTTCAATTTTAGGCCAAGTTTTTGCGTGGTGGCCTTTTCGGTCGTGGCCCTTGCCTTTTGGCCACGTTTTTTTTGCGGCAAAGGCTGCACTTCTGGTCAAAGTGTGGCATTTGAAAGAAAAAGTGTGGCGGAAACTTGAACACTTTCGACCACGTTTTTTAGTTGTGGCTTAAGGTGGTACGCCTAGTAAGTGTGGTCTTTTGTCTGCATCTATGACCACAGTTTTAATGTGTTCTCTTTTATGTTACCCTATGGCCACACTACCTGTATTTGTGGCCCTTTGTCTACATCTATGGTCACATTTATAATGTGTTCTCTTTTCCGTTAGCATATGTGTGGCCTTTTCACTTAATCTACAACCACATTTATATGTGGTGTATATTGTATTAAGCTATAGCCACACTTCAATGTGTTGCATATTATTTCCAACTGTCCCAAACAAATTAATATTTTATTTATTTTATCATATTTTGATCTCATAAACACTCATTAAAAGTGTTATGTCATCTAATAAAAAAGTACTACATAGAAAAATTAAAATAACTAAAAATGACAAATATATATTGTCTAAAATATTTATTATAATCCAACACTAATATATTCATCCTAATAAGATTGATGAATATTTATTATATTCATCCTAACAAGCCCCAGAGTGAAGCTTGCCACATGTGGCACATCATAGTGGGGCGGATAACGCCCGGGGTGCTATTACGGCTAGGCGCTTCTGCTGCTGCTGTGGTCGAGGATGAGATTTGGTCCTTGGTGACTGGCCATAGGGTTGAAAACGAGTGCGGGGCTGGCGCCTAGACTGTGAGCTCTAGCCTGGTGGATCTGCGCTTGCTACCACTACTTCAGTCTCGGTGTACTTGATCACTTCCAGGACGCTCTCTAGAGCATAACACCTTGCCACCAAAACGGGAAACTCCTGAATCTCCAAGGGAATCACCATGCTCCGTATCTCAGACCTCAACCCACACAAGTACCTACTGCATCTGGTGGCCTCAACCAATTCACTCGACGGAAAACGGGAGAACTTAATCAACTCATTGAACCTCTCAGTATACTCCGAGACTGACATCATACCCTGTTGTAGTGCGAGAAACTCCCTTTCCTTGGTGTGCATGATTGATTCCGGAAGGTACTTTTCGTGAAAGAGGACCTTGAATTGTTCCCAACCAATGGAGGTAGCGACTACCTCCAAGACCTTACACACATCTGACCACCAAACTCCAGCTTCACCCACTAGCATAAGGGTGGCATGCGCAACTTTCTGTTCTTCTGGATATGACATATATGTAGCCACCTCTTCCATCTTAAGGATCCAGTTGATAGTCACACTCGGATCGGGAGACCCGGCATACATGAGGGAATTAACCTCACAGGAACCGAAGACTCGCAGGTGTTGAGAACCCTTTTCCTGACTGTAACATTCAGACTGCCTATGATGACTCTTGCACTGCATCACGTGATTCTTGCCATGAGATGTCCTTGCTGGAGCGCCTTGGTCGTTCATGGTGGAAGAAACGTTCCTAATACGTCTGCTAGGTGCCATGTCCATGTCCACACAAAACAATCAACATCGAGTTGATCAGGCTCCATATCAATGCTAGGTATGCACAGTTACTCTAACAATCAAGCAAAACGGTCATGCACCTCAACACTAACTAAGACACATAAGAGGTTATATGCATGATATAACTACCGTACATGCCATAATAGCATAACAGGTCCATTACACCAAGCCCTGTAGGATAGACCTGCTATGATACCAAAATGTAACCCCTTACTAGATATTCGTTAATGCTTAAGTCATTTTATGCTATTTCATAAGGGTCACCTTCTGTTATCATGTTTTATTCTTTACTTTAAAATATATATACGCGGAAAATAGGCGGGAGTAAAATTTTCGCAATTCGTTTACGATATAAAAATAAGGGTTTTGCGGAATACATAATCGATAAATAATAAGTCATGCCAAGATATAAACTGAATAGTCTATCAAATAAATAACTCCCAACAATCAATGAACACACAAGGAATAAATATTAGGCTTTATCCCATAAGCCAAAGACAATGACTTATGAAACTCCACCATAAATACATGTCAAATAAATAGCTGCCGGTAACACAGGTCCGGACTTAAAATAAATAACACAAACAACTGAAATGAATCCATAACTGAAATGCAAATCAATGTATATAGGTCTATAAAGCGGAAGAGTAAAAATAAACTAAAGCTGGGCCTGCTCCTCGCTAGCTCCATGGTCCTGCTCTGTCTGCTCCTCTATAATATGGGGGAAAAACATTGGGTGAGCAATGGGAAGTGACTCAGTAGAGGAAGCCGCCCCGGGTTTAATTAAGAAATAGGTGAAATATGAATGCATTCAATTCAGGTATTAGTTTAAAAGAAGTCTTTTCCCGGAACGTCTTACCTAAGTGCGTCTTATCCATTTTAATTAAACAGTCAATATGGCATAAAAAGTAAAGTCTTGGTGTAGTGTACTAGTGCCCTTATACATATACAATTGGTAACTCATAAGATAACATAATACATTTAGCCAAACAACTTTATCTTGCATTAATCAATCTTTGGCACTGCCGGCCCTAATGTACTCCTCCACATCACCGGCCCCTAGGCATGAGCTCATCCTATACTATGGGGAGAGGGGGTACCGTCTTCTTTTACCAATGAGGCTATTCACTAAGGTTGCCATGCCTTGATTTACAACCCCATCAGTATCCAAAGACGGGAGTATTTTATTATAACTGTAACTTTGTCTTTGCGTCCCTTTTGACGTCTTTGCCGTTATTAATGTCTTACAGGGTATATATACATATATAGCATCAATACATCACATAACAACATGTAAACATACATAATAAATCATGCCAACATATATAAATCATGCACAAATCGTATATAACACTCATATGGGTCGTAGAACACATTAGGGTACACAAAAGGGTCAAAACAGTTAATTTTCGTAAAATCTGCAGCGTTGTAATCGATTACATCGGAAATGTAATCGATTACTGTAATCGATTACAGAGACCCTGTAATCGATTACCAGAATGCCGTGTTTACTCGCGATTGCAAATTCTCAGCTCGTAATCGATTACGAACCCGTGTAATCAATTACGAACGCGAGAAATCTGATTATAGGGTTTCAAAAACACAATTTTTATAAGCCAATGGCTAAAACTCAGATCTCGAATCACTCCTATCGGTAGAAAAGACAGAAACAAGAGAACCAATCGGTGGAATAAGTTTGAAGATACTTTTACATCCATAAAACACTTTCTTTTTTAAATTCAATCGGTAACAGTAACCCTTTTATGAACCATAATTGGAAAAACGAACATCAAGAATAATAACAACAAACACACATCATATGCATAAAAATACAGTGAATATTGAATGTCTAGAACCCCTACCTCTCGTAGACCTCCTATGCTATGCGTAGAGACACCCCTTTCCTTCTCACTTTCCCTCTAGCCCCACGAACGGTACAAGAATGTCTTCTTTCAAAAATGGAAACGGTAGAAGTGTTCTATTTGGAGAGAGGATTAAGAACATATAGTTTGTTTTGTGGTTGGATGAGAGTTGATATGGATTTGGGGTTGTGGAAGGGTTATGGTTTTTGAGTTTGAGAGAGAGAGGGAGTAGAATGGAGGCACAAGGATTGATGGAGGCTGCCAAGAGTGATTGGGAATATTAAAATTAGGTTTTCTGAGTGGAGGCTAGGGTAGGTATTATATAGAGGTGTTGTGGGGCCCACTCTTGACCTAAAAACGCACTAAAAACTCTAACTACGCTGTCTGTAATCGATTACACGAATCTGTAATCGATTACAGTCTGTAAAAATGCACAGATTCGAGAATTGTGCAGTGTAATCGATTACCAGCCTGTGGTAATCGATTACTGGGCTATAAAATTGCCCCAAAACACTTCTAAAATGTCCCAACTCGTGCCATACTCATACATACGTCATTCCTACCCTCATGCATCATTAAAACATTAAGTATAACATACAAATACATACAATTCAAACACATACAACACATAAAAGTTTATCAAGGAGAAACTTATCCACTCCAACTTAATTAAATTTCTAACTAAGGTCAATTACTCTTAATTTTCACTTAATTAGAACTTAATAAAAGTCGGGGTGTTACAATCAGCCCACCTTGAAGGAACTTGCAGCCCCTGACCTCACTCAACAACCCTTTGGAATCACCTACCCAAGGTTGGACACTGAGTTTGAGCTTAAGGGAGCTATTCTACATTTGCTCCCTAAATTTCACGGATTGGCCGAAAAGGATCCACACCAGCACCTGAAAGAATTCCATATGTGGTGTGTGAGACTTTCAAGCCAAGAGGAGTCAATGAGGAACACGTGAAGCTTCGAGGGCAGTTACCATAAGGAAGGACATCAGTGGCATTCGACAACTCCAAGGTGAGTCTCTCCATGAGTATTGGGAGAGATTCAAGAAGCTAGTGGCGAGTTGTTCGAGTTGTCCAACCCATCAGATCTCCGAACAAATCCTGATCCAATACTACTATGAGGGTCTGACGGGAATGGATCGATGCATGATCGATGCCGCTAGTGGAGGTGCTCTGATAGACAAGACTCCGGCGGATGTGAGAATCCTGTTCGAGAATATGGCTATGAACTCACAGCAATTTGGCACAAGGGCGACTGCCGTGACCAAAGGGGTGAATGAGGTAGCTCAAAAGAAGGATGATGGCCTCTTCCAGAAGCTGGATGAAATTGCAACCTTCATGAAGCAATTGGCCATCAACCAACCCAAATCGGGAACCCCAAGCCAAGCTTTGGTGTGCGGGATATGTTCATTGGATTCCCATGTAACTGACCAATGCCCACACCTTCAAGAAGAAGCAACAATGGTGGCAGCTGCAAACACCTTTCCGGGAAAGCCTCAATTTCAGTCACAAAATCAACCTACAGGGAATACCTATAACCCAAGTTGGAGGAATCACCCGAACTTGAGGTGGAATAACAATCCACAGCCACAACAAGTCCAGCAACCTCAGCAGGTTAGGTACCAACCTCCTCATCAAAGGCAACCCCAGGCTCCATACCAGGCTCCAATGGCCTTACCTCCACCACTTCAACAATTGGCTCTGCCTGCACTCCGAATCCTAATGAGGTCAACCAAATGAAAGGAAATCCGGCTACACAAGCCTATGAACAAGCTTGCACCTCACAAATCCCATCCCAGATAGTCCCTAATCCTAAGGGGAATGTGAGTGCTATCCATCTCATGACCGGAGCATCTGGTGTTGATACCCCTGGGCCAAAGTAAAATTGAAGCGGTCGACCGTCCAACTTAGGGACGTTAAAGCAAAGTGCTTCGTGGGAGATAACCCACCAGTTTTCTTTATTTTTCTGTATTTCAATTTAATTTTCGTATTTTATTTTCCGTATTTTATATTCCGTATTTTGTTTCCATGTTTGCATATTTAATTTTGCATGCATTTAGGTTAATTAGGATAGTTTTCATGCATTTTAGGATAATAGCAGCAAAACCCCTATTCTGCATCAGGAAGCAGCGCCCGGGCGCCACATACGCGCCCCAGCGCACGCGCATGTTTAATGAAACACATGGTTTTGGGTCAGCGCTCCAGCGCGCTGGTTGCGCTCTAGCGCGAGAGGGTTTCTTCAAAACCCTAAATCCCCAAATTGCAGATTCATTCGGCTCATTTCTCCATCCTCACAGCTCTGGCGCAGTAGTCACGACTCCCTCTTTCCCTCACCATCTTTTCACACATTTACTCATAAATCCCTCCATACATTTGTTCATCTTGTCCTAGTATTGCATTCTATCAAGGTACATTGGTCTAACAATCATTCTTTTCTCTGTTCTTGATAGAAAACCGATTTTTGTTGATTGGAAGATGATAAATGTGATTTTTGGTTGTTTTCTGTGAATTCATTCGGTTAGTTTTGCATGATATATGATTTAATCGAGTTTTGTGGTGAAAGATTATGAGTTGCAATCGTTTCTGCACTGTGCTACGTTGTTTTGCCCTGTTCTCGGAACCCTCGAGCGCTCCAGCGCGCTATTCGCGCCCGGGCGCGAGGTGTCTCTATTCTGTTGCAGGTTGTGCGCTCCAGAGCGTCCTTCGTGCCCTAGCGCCGCCCTGCTGCAGAAAAATGGCCGAATTTGTTCAGCTGGTTTGCTGCATAATTAGATGTTTCTTTTTTTTTTTTTTTGCTGCTATGTTTTCTATTTTGCATTTGCATTTAATAATGGCATGAAAAGAAAAAGCAATAGTCAAATAATCCCCATGACTTCTTGGAAATTTAATTGTCCTAATTTTAACTCTACAGGAATGGCACCACGAACCACAGGCGGCAAGGGGAAGAGAGTGCGTACCACCGAGGAGGATGATCATTCCTATGATCAGCCTCATGACCCAGCACAATTCCTGGAGGTCACCGCCGAGCTAGCCTTTCATGCCACCATCCACAAGAGGAAACCCCTCTTTGAATTGGGATACCAATTCCACGATGAGGGCCAAGGAAGGCTCAACATGGTCATTGCCGAAATTGAGAGGCGGGGGTGGGCCTACTATCTCCTCAATGCCCCCGTCAAAGCAAACATTACATGGGTGCGGGAGTTCTACGTCAACTTCCATGACCGAACTGCCACTAAGGTGTTCCTCCGGGGCAAGTTCCTTCCAGTCGACCAGGCGAACATAGCCACTCTCATTTCAGATCGCCCCGGAGCCCGACTATGCATTTGGTGAGCCAGATGCCATTCAGAATATGGCAAACACGGACTTGGAGGTGATAAAGAACCGTCTCTGTCTTTCGGGTTGCAGTTGGACGTTGGGGACTAATATGCTCCCCCGCACACTGAAGAATTACACGCTTAACCTGGAGGCCAGAACGTGGTCCCACATCTATTTCAGCCACATATATCCAGTCTCCCACATCTCCGAACTCACCACAGAGCAGGCCCTTCACCTGTACTACATTGTGGAGGGCCATTGGGTCGACTTACCCACTCGTCTGCAGCGCACCATGCATCAGACTCACCACATTGAGGTCAACCGATGCCTCCCTTTCCCTTCTCTTGTTACTTCTTTGGCTATCCAGTGTGGTGTGCCCGAGTTTGCTGATGATGAGTGGCAAGGGCCACATGCCACCCTCACTGCCGCCGGTCTCTCTATTAAGGATGCAGCAGCTCAGAATAAGAGCCAACCAGCGGGGAACCCTCTAGATTCCATCACTACTCAGTTGACCCAGATGGAGGTCAACATGAGGGATTACATGGACCAGAAGTTTGCAGCTGCACAGAGCTACTACGATTAGCAGTTTCTGGCCATGCAAGGCTACTATGACCAGAGGTTCGCTGAGGCACAGAGAGATTTCTGATCCTACATTGACCAGCGCTTTTCCGCCAGTTATGGAGCTCCGGGACATTCCTAGGCTCCTATTAATGTCGATGAGGACGAGGAAGACGACGACGATGCGAATGATGAGGCCGAGGAGGAGGAGGATGATGACGAGGATGACGATGGTTCAGAGGACGATTTAGTCCTCTGCAAGTCCTTTCTATACCCTTTTCTCTGTTCTTTTAACTGTTGACACTGGGGACAATGTCTCATTCAAGTGAGGGGAGGGTGTAGAAAATTGGCTTTTGTTTTCTTTTGTTTTTATGTGTTTTTAGGTAAATGATTGGTTAGTTTTCTTTATAGCACCTTTTGGTCTGAAATTGCTTTAACCTTTGATTTTAACTTAGAAATTGTTGGCATGTTATCCTATATGAGTTTGAATTGTTTGTGTTATCTCTGATTGGTTGTTTGGAGTACCTGTGAGATTTGAGCCTTATTGTGATTATATACATCAATTGATCACTTTCTTTCTGTGAGCACACACACACTTGTATTTGTTATTCCTGAATTTGCTTGATTCTTGTTTTGCGTTTTATACTTATTGCGTGTGATTGAGGCATAATTTTGTTTTTGCATTTGAAAGCCACTTAGCCAAATAGTCAACCGATACACAATTCCCATTGTTTGTAGCCAATTTGAGCCCTTATCCCTTTATTCTTTACTAAGCTCATTACAAGCCAAGAAACGAAAAACAATGAAAAATCCCTTTTGAGAAACTAGGAGGACATGGTTTGATTGTTGGGCAAAGGTCTTAAGTGTGGGGATATTGGGTTGAATTGTACATTGGAATGAACTGTAAGTATGGGAATATATTTGTAAAGGTAGCTTTTGTACATAAGTGGTCTTTTGTTATTTTCTTTTCCACCTCATTTCAATTGCCAAAGGAATTGAGATGAGGAATATATTAGAAAAAAATCGAAAAATTCAGAAAAATTCAAGAAAAATATGTCAATTTTGCAAATAAAGGTTGTTGGGTTCCTGTGAATTACTCGAAATTATTTGGGAATCTTGGGAATGTTAATGCTAAGAATTTATGAGTTTATTGATTTTGGGTGTTTCTTTTCTCTCCATCTTTCTCTCTCTCCATCTTTTTCTTTAATTATGGAAATCATCTGGGATCAGTCGAACCATGAAGTCTTAGTTTCTCGAAATTAAGTCCACTTCCCATATATACCATACCGGTCTCAAGCCTCGTTACAACCCTGAAAAGACCTCTTGATGCACCATGTTTGTGGAATTGCAATGTTAGGAGTATAGCAAATTTATGGAATGCGAATCTTGTGTGTTTTATTCGATTGAGTGCTTAGCCAAAACACTGAGTGATTGAGAGATAAACACACTGGTGATGGCCAATCAACCAGCTTTGCATAACATGAACTAATTCTCTTAGCTCATGAATTTCTTTGAATGCAAACTTGTAATATGATTGTGGGTGTTGCATAGTTTTGACCAAGGTGTGCTGTTTTGAATAACTTTCCATCATCTGTAGTATTTTGTTTTTCTTTTAGGACATAGGTGTTATGATAGACCAAGAGAGATAGGATGAGAAGAGAATTTGACAGCGTTTTGGTAGATTTTGGAAAGCAAAGTGCTCGAATGGAGTTGCGCTTTGCGTATTTATAGAACTGCCAAGAGACTAGCCGTTGCCAAAATTTATTTCAAAAAGTTACCGTTGGTAACTTATTTCTCATAAGGCACCCTTCTGAGAGAAGTGGTCCTTCCAAGAATTTTACCTTTTGAGAAAATTTCCAGAAGACTTCCTTTCTGAGAGATGGGTCTTCTGAGAGTTGGCTAGTTCGGCCTTTTCGACAGTTACAGAAGACATTGTTTCTAAAGCTTGATAGATATTGTGACTTTCAAGATATCTATTTTTAAAATCATCTCTTTCAAGTTTTAGGTTCTCAACCTCTTGAATTAATCTAACATTTTCAGCTTCTAAATGTTTGAAAGATTTCTTTAAATTGCTGAAACTGTTAGCTAATTCGTTTGAGTCTCTCAGAAGCTCTTCATAGAGTTCTGAGATCTCATCATATGAATATGAGAGAGGAGGGGAGTTAGGTACCTCTTCTGACTCAGATTTTGTTTCCAGAACAAAGTCAGTACCAGCCATGAAGCAGACGTTAGCTTCCTCTTCGCTTGCTGGCTCAGAACCTTCATCTTCTAAGTCACTCCAAGTAGCAGCCATTGCCTTCTTATTCTTTTTGGGAATAAACTTCTTTTTCCCTTTGTTCTGAGGGCACTCCGTTCTACAGTGACCCTTTTCTCCACAGCCATAGCATGTGGCTTCAGAAGGCTTTAGCTTTCCTTTCTTAGGAGTAATCTCCTTGCCTTTGCTTGGTCTTCTTCATCTTTCTGACCAGAAGAGAGATGTCATCATCCTCTGTTTCTGAATCTTGCTCGTCTTCTGATTTAGAAACTTCTTCTGCCTTGAGTGCCTTGGAAGGTCTTCTTATTTGACTTTTAAGAGCCAGACCCTTCTGAGGCATAGATGAAGAGGATGGTCCTCCAAGCAATCCTTCCAGCTCAATCTCATGTGTTTTGAGAGAGCCGAATAATACATCCAAACCGAGCTGGTTTAGATCCTTAGCTTCTTGGATTGTAGTGACCTTAGGACGTCATCTTGAAGAGAGGCTTCTGAGGATTTTCCTCACCATCTTAGCATTGGAATAAGTCTTTCCCAACACTTTGAGCTGGTTGATGATGTGAAGAAACCGTATTGACATGTTGTCAATGGTTTCATCTTGTTGCATGCTGAAGGATTCGTACTTGTGTACGAGCATGGATATCTTCGTCTCCTTGACTTCGTCATTACCTTCATGCAACATGTGAAGCCTTTCCCATATCTCCTGTGTTGTATCACACGACACTATCTTGTTGTATTCTACCTTGGGCAATGCACACAGGAGAATGTACTTGCCCTTGAAATTCAGCTGAATTTTCTCCTTCATGTCCTGAGTCCATTCATCCTTGGGAACTCGTCTGGTCTAATTTTTGGGCGCTGGAGGTGCTGCTCCAGGTTCAGCATCTGCTGCAACAACAACTTGTTCTGTTATTGTTTGCAGAGGTTGATAATCAACGTTCTCAATCCTGTCCCATAGATCAAGATTGGTGTGTTTGATGAACAACGTCATCCTATCACGCCAATTGTAACATCTCGATTTTTATTAGGTTCTAATTAAGTGAAATTAAGGGTAATTGACCTTGGTTGGAATTTAATTGGGTTAGAGTGGATAAATTTCTCCTTATTAAAGTGTTATATGTTATTTATTTTATTTTCTTTGTGTGCCTATATGTGTATTTTAAATTTATGTTTAAAGATTTGAAAGTTAGTTGAGCATTGTAGTATTATTTGGGATGTTTTAGAATATTTAGTACTTTTTTTAGTAACGGGTGGGCCCCACAACACCTCTATATAATACCCATCAATGCCTCCACTAAGAAAACCTAATTTCCAAAAATACTCTTGGTAGCCTCCATCAATCCTTGTGCCTCCATTCCACTCTCTCTCTCTCTCAAAAACCAAAAATCATAACCATTCCACAACCCCAAATCCATACCAATTCTCACCCAATCACAAAACAAATCACATATTCTTGATCCTCTCACCAAATAGAACACTTCTACCGTTTCCATTTTTGAAAGAAGTCATCTTTGTACCGTTCGTGGGGCTAGAGAGAAAGTGAGAAGGAAAGGGGTGTCTCTACGCATAGCATAGGAGGTCTACGAGAGGTAGGGGTTTAAGCATTCTATTTTCATGCATATTGATGATGATTTTATGAAATTAATGTGATGGTCGTTTTTCCCATTAGAAAATTTTTGTGCCTTATTATTATTATTATGGTTCTATATATATATATATATATGCGCGTATGGTGGCTGCGAGCAGCGCATGCGCGCTTGGTTTTTGTTTATATATATATATATATATATATATATATATATATATATAAATAAATAAAAGACAGTTTATCTGTGTGTATATTACTATTACATATTATTATTACATAAACTTATACCTATTAGCATGTATATGAGTTAATAATAGGTAGGTAACAGGTAGAAATAATAATAATATGATAATGATAGTAATATTGATAGGGAAGATAATAATAAAATATTAACCCTAATAATAATAAAAGAATAACACAGTAAGAACAACAACATGTATAATATATGATATGTAATGATAATAGTATTAATAATGATAGTAAAGATAATAGTGAGTATAATTAAGGATAACATTACATAAGACAAAGTTAGAAGTGAATAAGATATATATATGATTTATGCATGATTTATATATGATTATATGAGCTGTAAAATATATTTATACATTATTGTAATATAAAAGTACGATTATATGATAATATATGTTACGTATGATTTATGTATGTTCATTATGTAATGTTATGAGTTGTATGTGTGTTTAAATGCTATGATGTAATGTTAAGTTATGATATTACGATATAGTGTTATGTACATGTTTAAGATGTAATGGAAAGTTAAAGTAAAGTGCAATAGCCTTCGGCATTACAATGAGAGTTGTTAAGGGAGGAATAACAACCTCGGCATTACAACCTCATTGTTAAGGGAAGGTGAAATACCAAGATAAAACGTTGTAGCCTTCGGCATTACAGTGAGAGTTGTTAAGGGAGGGATGGCAACCTCGGCATTACAACCTCATTGTTAAGGGAAGGTGATATTCCCCCCTCTCCCCATAAGTTTAGGATGAGCTCATGCCTAGGGGTCGGTGTAGTGGAGGTTACAGGAGGGCGGGCACAGGCCAAAGATTAATGCAAGATTAAAGTTTAAGAGAACTAAAGTTATTTAGGATGTTATGATATATTCTTTCCCTTACTGATATTTCGAAGCACAGAGTACACCACACAGAGACCTTTAATTATGCTATGTTATATGTATTAAATAAAATGAACAAGACGCACTTAGGTAAGACGTTCCGGGAAAAGATTGTTTTAAACTTATATCTGAAATGAACTCATTCATGCTCCACTCATTTTATAATTAAACCCGGGGCGGCTTCCTCTACTGAGTCACTTCCCAGTGCTCACCCTATGTTTTTCCCCCATATTATAGAGGAGCAGACAGAGCAGGACCATGGAGCTAGCGAGGAGCAGGCCCAGCCTTAGTTTATTTTTCAGTCCTCCGCTTTATAAACCTACATACATTGATTTGCATTTCGGTTATGGATTCATTTCAATTGTTTGAGTTATTTATTTCAAGTCCGGACCTATGTTAGCCGGCAGCTATTTATTTGACATGTATTTATAGTGGAGTCTCATAAGTCATTGCCTTTGGCTTATGGGGTAAAGCCTAATATTTATTCCTTGTGTGTTCATTGATTGTTGGGAGTGATTTATTTGATAGACTATTCAGTTTATATCTTGGCATGACTTATTATTTATCGATTATGTATTTCGCAAAGCCCTTATTTTTATATCGTAAACAAATTGCGAAAATTTTACTCCCGCCTATTTTCCGCGTATATATTTTAAAGTAAAGAATAGAACATGATAACAGAGAGTGACCCTTATGAAATAGCCTAAAATGACTTAAGCATTAAGGGCTATCTAGTAGGGGGTTACACCAATAGTCGAAGCTATCTCCAAGAAACATTGGAGGTCTGTTGATTGAAGCCCCATCAGATATGAACGCAGCTGGTGAGTCCATATTCCCTTCTTGGATCTTTTGCCTTGACACTGTTAAGTGCTCAACCCCTTAAGGACCGAGCTCTGATGCCAATTGAAGGTGTATTTGTGCACGAGAAGGGGGGTTGAATCGTGCTTGTTTTTAAAATTGCTTCTTAAAACCTTTTTTAGAAAGTTGTTTTACTCAGAAAGTAGGTTTTAGAGTTAGCAGCGGAATAAGCTTTCTGAGAAGGTTAACGTTCTGAGAACTTTAACTTTATGAGAAAGACTCTTTCTGAGTAGTTTAAGAATAAGTTCTGGATTTGTTATTTCTTAAACCCTTTCTAAGATTAATCTTAATGAATTAATTCGATACAGGAATAAATTAAAATGCATTGGTTAAGTTTCTCGAAAATAAGAGTTTAAGGGAGAAAAACTTAACACAAGGAAATTTTTATACTGGTTCGGTTCTAACTAACCTACTCCAGTCCTCAACCTTCAGTTGAGAGTTCCTTAGATATTCTTCTTATCGTGCCTTCTCAGACAACACTACCTTTACCACGTAAAGGACTTTCACCACTCCACAACCCGAAGTGGATTTTCCTTGCCTCCAACACTAGAGGACTTTCCTTGCCTTAATTTAATTAAGGACTTAAACTTGCCTCACAACAGAGGACTTTGCTTGCCTTAAACACTTAAGGACTTGAACTTTGTCTCAAACAATTGAGGACTTAAAACTGCCTTCAAACAACGAAGGACTTAATGTTTTTCTGGAAATTGTTTTTGCTTCGAAAACAACTACTAAGATTAAGTTACAAACTTAATTTGACCCTTAGTAGACTTCTAGATTTAACTTACAAATGTAAGAATTTACACCAATACAGAACTAGAAGATTTAAGCAAAGTTAGAAGAACAATTTAATAAAAATTGTCTTTCTGAGAAAGTTCTAAGTTTTCGCAAATGATTTTCAATTCAGCAGAGTTTTGGAACGTTTAATCAAGATTTTTAGCGCAGGAGTTTTGTCACAATGCTCTGCAATTGAACTCATATATATAGGCATTAAAGAGCCGCGAAAATAGAAGCTTTCACTTTGCTGATGTGGCTGTGTCTTTCTCAGAACGGATCCCTGCTACAGTCAGCGCGAAATGAGGAACTTTTCAGACTTGTGCAGTGCGCGTGTTCTCACTTCCTTAGCTTGTTGTAACTGGCTTTCTGAGGTTGAATGCAGAATCCATTGAGTCTTGATACTTGGTTGCTTCTGAGTCCAACTTTCTGAGTGTTGTACGGACTTCTCAGGCGAACCTTCTGAGGGAAGACCTTTCTGAGGCGACAGTGTTCTTCTCTCAGAACTGCACTTTCACCTTTTGCGTTTCTTGACCATCCTTTCTGATGTCTTTCACGCTATGATTTCATCCTTTAATACACAAGGTTACTCGTTGTTTGTCTTGATCTTACTCATGGAGTTGCAAACATTTAAGCTTTCTGAGACACTTAGCACACATATTAGCAATACCTTAAGTAAAATTTTTATCCTTATGACTTACTTTGTTATCATTAAAACTTTTTGAATCTCTAAGAGAAATACTTCAATTTCTCTCAGAAGGGTTTTGGAGCTTAAAAAAGAAGCTTTCACTTTTCTGATGTGGCTGTGTCTGTCTCGAAACGGCTCCCTGCTACAGTCAGCGCGAAATGAGGAACTTTTCAGACTTGTACAGTGCGCGTGTTCCCACTTCCTTGGCTTGTTGTAGCGAGCTTTCTGAGATTGAATGCAGAATCCATTGAGTCTTGATACTTGGTTGCTTCTGAGTCCAACTTTCTGAGAGATGTACGGACTTCTGAGGCGAACCTTCTGAGAAAGAATCTTTCTGAGAGCCACCAGTCGCAAGGTCTTCTGAGACCTTTCTGAGGCGACAGTGTTCTTTCCTCAGAAACACACTTTCACCTTTTGCGTTTCTTGATCACCCTTTCTGATGTCTTTAACGCTCTGATTTCATCTTTTAATCCATAAGGTTACTCGTTGTTTGTCTTGATCTTACTCATGGAGTTCAATAAATTTAAGCTTTCTGAGACACTTAGCACACATATTAGCAATACCTTAAGTAAAATTTTTATACTTATGGCTTACCTTGTTATCATTAAAACTTTTTATATCTCCAAGAGAATTATATTAAATTCTCTCAGAAGGGTTCTGGAGCTTACAATATATGCACAGAAATATGTATGTTTAATATTTCAACTAATTAGTTCATCAACAAAAACTACAAATATACATGTTCATCAACATCATATGACATTGCAGTAGGCTATGAAAACTTCACAATTACTGGTCTAGTTTCAGCATAACATATTTCTTTTTTCACTTTCATTCATCCTAAAATAAATTTATAGAGCCTGAACTAGAACAGAACAATATGAGCACATGAACATGAAGACATGGACTAGGAACACAATTAAAGGGAACTTTAAAATTAAGAAGACACATAAAAAATATTTAAGAGTAATAGTTCACCTATAAATGTAATAATTCTAATCATAGATGGACCTTAATAGCATATTATATACACAATGTAACACTTCACATGAAACTGCATCAAGACTAATAAACTGTTGCCTTCTCATAGCATGCTAGCTTTAGCAATAGGTACAAAAGAATATCTTAAAATCATGGTTTTGGGGTTTTCATGAAATAGTAATTACCTACTCAATCATTCCACTTGCTATATCTAAAAGTTATTAAATCAAATATTCATTTCCATCACAGTGTGGATAATCATTCATCATCAAAAACATGGATCAGACCGTGCAGGAAACAATGGAGTCAAAACAACATATTTCAGAACAACGGATTTATGTTATGTTAAATGATGATCACAGTGGAGACCAAGACTACAAAATCTACAAGATCTAGTGTATCTAAAAATTAAGTTAGAAATATCTAAACATAAAAAGTTTAACATACCTCAATTAACTTTTGCCAAACATCAGGTTCAGCACACCAACGTTTTATAGTTGAGTCCCAAGCAAATCCACTCAACCCATTTTTGAACAAGTCATAGCATTTTGAAAAATTCTTTTTGATCAACTTCCAACGACTCTTCAACTTTTCTTTTGCAAAAGGCCTTTCAAATTTTTCTTGTAATTCATGAGTTATTGCTTCATATGCTTTTGACGTGAAGCTTCCACCCACTTTGTTTCCCATGTTTAGTTGATTCAGGAAAGCATCAATAAGGGCATTATCCATCTCTTGTATCCAAGTTTCTCTTTCAGACTTTGACATGATTACCTTAATTGCAACATCTCAATAAGCCCATCATAAATTCATATGAAAGAAATGAAAAAAAAAAGATGACATACCAACATCAAACACATGTGATTAAAACCAACATCCAACATTTTGATAATACAAAAGAAATTAGGCAAATACCAATAAAATGATATTATGTTTATCTTAGATACAAAAGAGTAAAAGAGATCAACTATTATAATCTCTCCACATAGCTTCTGCTATAGAATTTCTAAAATTCTCCCCTAAATGAGCATGTTCCTCACCTTCTTCATTTATTGGGCCATGAACATGTTGGTGGGGTACGACTTGATTGTTGAGTTCTTCATCCACCTCGGCAACTAAATCTTCATCAGGATCTTCCATCATTGAGTAATTATGCAAAATACAACAAGCAATTATAATCCTATTTTGAGTCTTAAGTGCATAGGTAGGTTCAGTTCCACTTGCAATGATAGGAAATCTTTTTTTCAAAAGCCCAAAAGCCCTTTCATCAACAGAATTACGCAAGGAGGAATACCGGTGGTTAAACAATTCTTGGGGCGCTCGAGGTGGATTTCTTGGGGAGAATTATTTCAAATGATAATGTGTTGTCCTATAAGGTGTAATTAGTGCCTTTCTCAACATGAATCCAACATCAAGGATATAAAATTTACCTAATGAAAGAAAGATATTCATTATTTTGATATAACTAATGGAACAAAATCGAAAATAATCATTAATATAAAGCAATATTATATTAATTATCTCTAGGTATCCTAAGATTGTCTGTTCTTTGTAATGCATTTTTAAGTATCCTAGAGTCAGATGCAGTGCCTTCCCATCCAGGTAGAACATATGTAAATTTAAGATCAAAGGAGCATGCAACTAACACATTTTGTGTTGGAAAATCTTTTCGGCCCCTATACTTTGAAGCTTCACTTGAAGGCACATTTACACGAACAAGTGTGCAGTCAATTGCTCCAATGCAATCCTAACATAGTTATTTTTCCATTAATATCTTCTTGTTTCTTATATTTAAAAATTAAGTAATAAAATGAAATTTACCCTAAAGAATGGGTTGAATCGGTTGCTCCTCAAAATTTCCAAAGGAATTTGCGAGCCATCGGGTTGTTTGAGATATTTTTCTTCCAACTCAATTATTGATCGAAGCACACGATGAAGATGACGACTAGTAGATTCCCCAGAGCGTTGAAACCACAATTGGACTTCTCGATTTCTAACATTATGTGTTAGAATGTAGAGTGCTTTGGCAACTTGTTCCTCTATGGTTACTCTTTGTGTTGGTCGGAGACCACCTTCTCGTTCTAAAATATTACACAAATCTAAAAAGGCTTTGGGGCCCATTCTTATTATCTTACGCCCTTTACTACTAGGAATTTGTTTCTTTATTTTTTATTGTACCCTTTCCTTCTCTAAGGTTAAAGTACGTTCAATCATCCTATCTTGAGAACGTTTTCTAACTATGTAATAATAAACTAGAAGGCATACAACTTGGACAACAATTATTTTTTGTTTTTCTCTCCAACTTAATAGTATAAAGTTTCTGTTTACTACTTGATCATCCATCTATATACAAATATAAAGAATCCATTAAAAAATAGAATTTTGCAATGTGACTCAAGCCTATTTTAAAAAAAAAATGCATCAAATTATGGACTATAAGCAATAACAAGGCAAATTCTATACATTGTCAATTAATAAAATGTATCATGTATCATGTATCATTTATATATGCATGTTTCTATACCTTTCTGATTTATCACAAGTAGTTTAGCCTCAAATATTGAAATAGCCTCAAATGTATCATGTATCTGTTTTGATTGTTCCCTTCAACTTTCAATGCATCACACAAAAGATACATACATACATACACACACACATACATACATACATGAGTTTGGAATAGGAGTATTTTATTTATTTATATGTTGGAACATATCAATCTTTGACTCATTATTTTTTTTTAATGCATATATATATATATATATATATATATAACCCATATCAGATAAGAATGAGACCTGCAACCTAAAACCAAAACTAATCATTCTAAAACCAGCAAGATATTTTCCTGATGCAGCAAATGGGAAAACAAAGATACTTACCAAAATAGAGAAACTAATTCTTACTCTAATTACACTAATATGATGCTATCAGCTAACAACTGCTAAATATAAACACACTAATTTAGGAATAGAGATTTGGTTCGTATCATTTTTTAAGCTAACTGACACTATCGATCTTATATTCTTTTATGTTTTCTCTCAGAGCTTTCGATTTTCTCCTTATTTGTGTCTAAACATCATTAACCAAAGAGCACAACATGAAAGTGCAAGGAGATTATTCAGTCACGTCAGCAAGAGTAATTAATAAAAGCAACTAATAATAAAAAAAAAGGTTTAGATTGTCAGCATAGCATAAAGCGGTTATTGAATTCAAATAGCACCTATCTATCTATCAAATACCTTTCAAATAACACCTATTTGAATTAATAAAAAAAAAACTAGCAACGTATTCTGCAGACTATAGAAATATAAAACGTTGTTGGTTTAGTTGCTGGTTTTATTATTAAATGCATAAACAAGATCTATCTATCAAATACGCATGAAAGGTAGCAGAACATAGACCTAATCACTTGATTTTAGATCAGAAAATTAAATTTCAAGACATAATTATGAATACATTTCGAACATTGAGCAAAAACACATCAATCAGAGGAAAATCAAATCGAAGAAAAAAGAATGAAGCTCATGTGCGATTCTTCACACCTGGAAAGAGCCGACGAAGAAGCAAGCAGCTGAGTATCTTGAACGGTTAGAAGAGACGATGGTGGGTGACGACTAGACTGCAATCGAAGTTAAATTTGAGATTAGGGTTCTAGAAGTGTAAATTTGGGTGAATACTCGAAAATGAAAACGAGCACCATACCTGCAATCATGCTTCTGGAAGGATCAAGAAGGAGGACAAAGTGATAGCTTATTAGCTTGGATGAATCTATGGTGAACACCATAGCCTGCATACGAGTTGAGAGAGAAATCGATGGAAGGAGAGAGAGCAGAAATTTTGGGATTAGGGTTCATGAAGCATAGAACATAGCATTTGAAATTATTGTGTAAAATGAACAAAAAATAGGGGTAAAATAGTATTTTAAGTTCAAATATCTTTTAAAATACCCCAATGTGTGGAACTTAAAATAAGGGAAATTGGGGGATTAAGAGGGATTTAATAAATACTCCAAACTCCCCTCCTTTAAATTTTAAAACTCACAAAGATAATTACTTCTCTCAAAATCTCTCCCTTCCTTCCCTTCCCCTCCAAACCACAACTCCCAAACAAAGCCTAAGTGTTTAAGGCAAGGAAGTCCTCGTGTTGAGGCAAGGAAATCCACTTCGAGTTGTGAAGTGGTAGAAGTCCTTTACGTGCGGTAAAGGCAGTGTTGTCTGGGAAGGCACATTAAGAAGAATATCCAAGGAAACTCTCAACTGAAGGTTGAGGACTGCAGTAGGTTGGTTAGAACGTGAACCAGTATAAAAATTCTCTGTGTTAAGCTTTTCTCCCTACTCTTTTAATTACGCATTTTATCGAGAAAACTATAAGCACTATTTTAACTGTGATATCCTTTTGAAAATTCCTTCAAGTTAAAATCAGAAAGCGTTTAAGAAAGATTAACATCAAAAACTGTTTTCTTAAACCACTCAGAAAGGAACTTTCTCAGAAAGGTAAAGTTCTCAGAAACTTAACCTTCTCAGAAAGCTTATTCCGCTACAAACACTCAAATTTACTTTCTGAGTAAAACAACTTTCTAAGAAAAGATTTTAGGAATCAATTTTAAAAATCAAGCACGATTCAACCGCCCCTTCTTGTGCAATAATACACCTTCAAGTTCATCATTGGCTACAAAAGTATTCATGAGTTGATTAATTACGTCAGAGTTAGATCTAACCATTTTGTTGTGATTCTAATGATTGATTGCCTAGGACAAGATTAATCATTGAGATCTCACCTTTAGTTTCGTTTTCAACAATCGTTAAAGCCAATCACATTAATCTAGTTAAAGAGACTAATTAGCCAATTAACTAATCATGTGCCAAATCCTAATATGCCATGCATTAATTGATCAACCAACACATGAACATTCCAAATGCATTAGCCTAACTCAATCGAGTAAACCAAGACAAAGGTAGACACACACAATTTAAGATCTCAGATTATATGCTAGGATTGACAATGAAAACTTATGCAAGATTGTTGGGAAATCACGCATAAAGCCGCAGCGGAAAACAAAAACTTTTATTCAATTCCCACCCAAGGACCCATGTGAATGAACATGATTCATCTATGAATTACCTGTTGAAGCGTTATCGCAACACGATTTTCGAACAACACTTGTTCTTGAGTTCTTCGAAAGTTCTTGTCCTTGAATTCTTCAACTCTTGAAATCTTGAATTCTTGAACTCTTCGATTCTTGAAGTCTTCAAATCTTGAACTCTTCAAATCTTCGCAAAGAGCTATGTCAAACTCTTCCGTCACAAGTGTAGCGACGACCTAGAGATATCCACACAGCTGTTGTGGATGTCAAACACCCACCTTGATGCTTTTCTGAAACACACTATGCTAGTGGCGAGAAACAGAGAAATAAGGATTTCTAGAAATGCTATGTGTATTCGAAAAAGCCCATTTAAATTAGTCACACTAATTTAATCTTATTCTTTAGTAGGCCCATCTCATGAAGCCCAATTAAATTAGTCACACTAATTTATTCTAATTTAGCATCAATATAAAAACTGCTTTAGTGTGCGACCCTATAGGTTCTTACAACGTTGGCAATATTATTAAATCTCTTTTAAATAATATAAACAGTGAGCGGTATCTAGCAACACATCATTGTTACCCAAGTTATAAGAAAGTCAACGGTTTGACATAACCTTTCCGTGATTGACGTTACCGTACATTTCAGTCCCTTTGTCCAAATATCCAGATTTAACACAAGCATGGAATTAGTCACCTTGTATAGTTAAATCATTAGTTTCTTGATCTCCGAGTAGACTGATAAGATAAATGACATTAATGGCACACATTAATTCATTTCAGCATGGCCATGCATTTACCCAGTCCTACCCATCAAGGGGCCCACAGATATACCTCTCGTAATGTGAGAGGGACAAATTCTATCTACGTTACTCGCACCGCCCACATGATTCGTGATATGCCTAAAGATCGACTTTATAATAACCCTGTTACGAATAACGTTTGACGGTATTAAAGCACATAACTCCTCATGCAACCGATCGCAGTAACTTCAAGTCAAAGGACTGCATGTACCATCATCACTATGAGAATCACTTATGACATTCACATTACTATCCATGTGGTGTTCTCATGGTGGGTCAGTCCAATATATATCACCATATATACCTATGTGCAGACTTGATATCACATATCCATAACCTATGAGAAAAGGTTATCAGTCCATACACATACTAGTCTCAACGTATTACTGTTGTCCCGTTGTTTACAGTAATACTTGATTAGGGACATTTAAGAATGGAGTCTCACTATTAGGTTATGTACCTAATCTTTATTCCATTCTAAGGACATCATAATGTTTATTAAAATAAAGGGTGAAGTACCAAAAAGGATCACGAAATATTTTATCGCTGACAAATTCAACTACTAAATATGTTTTTGACAAAATAACCCATGTAAGATTGTTTAAGTGTGACAAAATGCTCCACTCATGTGATGATAAAATGTCCTTTGATTTGATCTCACAGTTGGTGCAGTTTGTCACCATTAAACAATCTTTCATAGGTTATTTTGTCAAAAACATTTTTTGTGGTTGGATTTGTCAGTGACAAAATCTTTCGTGTTTCTTTTTGGTACTTCACCCTAAAATAAATTAACAATTAATGAAAACAATGCCTCATATATATATATAAATATATAAAATAAAATGTCACAATATCATAATAAAATGCAACTATGATTGGCCCTCTAGGGCATATACCAACGGACTCATACTTGCACTAGAGCCAATCCGACATATCTCTTATGCCTAATGATCTAGTATGCTCATCATGCTTCCGCTGAGGAAGTTGCTTGGTCAGTGGGTCAACGATGTTATCATCAGTTGGCACTTTGCATATCTTTACATCTCCTCTATCGATAATCTCTCGAATAGCATGAAAACGCCTAATATGTGTTTGGATCGCTGGTGAGATCTGGGTTCCTTAGCCTGTGCTATGTCTCCATTGTTGTCACAATAGAGAGCTACTAGGTCCTCAATGCATGGAACCACACCAAGTTCAGTAATGAACTTTCAGATCCAAACAATCTCTTTTGCTGCAGTACTGCCAGCAACATACTCGGCCTCTGTAGTAAAATCGGCGACTGTCTCTTGCTCGGAACTCTTCCAACTCACAGTCCTGTCATTAAGACAAAACACATAACCTGATTTTGTTGCTTTGGAAACTAGCATCAGTGTAACCCTTTACAACTAGTTCTTCCTCACCTCCATATATCAAGAATCAATCCTTAGTTCTTCTCAAGTACTTAAGGATATTCTTGATGACTGTCCAGTGACCATCACCGGGATCTGACTGGTATCTTCTCATCCTGCTCAAAGCATACGAGACATCTGGTCGTGTACATAACATAGCATACATGATAGATCCAATTGCAGATGCATATGAAATCTTATTCATATGATCCCTATCGGCTTGAGAAAGGGGACATTGGGCCTTTGAGAGTGTCACACCATGTGACATAGTCAAGAACCCTTTCTTTGAATCATGCATCTTACAGCGTCTCAACACTTTGTCTATGTATGTACTTTAGCTTAGGCCAAGCAATTTGTTTGATCTATCTCTATAGATCCTTACACCCAATATGTAAGTAGCTTTGCCTAAGTCTTTTATTGAAAAACAGTTCCCAAGCTAAGTCTTAATAGACTGTAATGTCGGGATGTCATTTCCAATGAGTAGTATGTCATCCACATAGAAAACCAGAAATGCAACTGTGCTCCCATTAACCTTCTTGAAAACACAAGGTTCATCTTCGTTCTTAACGAATCCAAACTGTCTCACAGTCTCATCAAAACGAAGATTCCAACTCCTAGAAGCTTGCTTCAATCCATAGATTAGTCGTTGTAACTTGCATACTTTTGCAGCACCGTCTCCAATGTCAAAACCTTCGAGTTGTGTCATATACACATCCTCAAGGAGATTTCCATTAAGGAAAGCAGTATTGACATCCATCTGCCATATCTCATAATCATTGTATACAACGATAGCAAGTAAAATCCGAATGGATTTAAGCATAGCGACAGGTAAAAAAGTTTCGTCATAGTCTACACCATGAGTTTGCTTGAAACCCTTTGCAACCAATCTTGCCTTAAAGGTAATCACATTACCATCCATGTCAGTTTTCTTCTTGAAAACCCACTTTCAACCTATGGGTTTTACCCCTTCAGGTTGATCAACCCAGGTCCACACTTGGTTAGTGTACATGGAATCCATTTCAGATTTCATGGCTTCTAGCCACTTTTCTGAATTAGGCCCAATAATGGCCTCCTGATAGGTAACAGGCTCATCTTGATCCATGAGCAGCACATCACCCTGTTGAGTCATGAGAAATTCATATCTCTTAGGCGGGTGACGTGTTCTGTCTAACCTACGTGGTTCTTCTGTTACTTGAGCAAACTCTTGTACTACAACAACTTGTGTACTCTGCTCTTATTCCACCTCCGGTAAAGTTTCTTCTTGTGGTTGAAGTATTTCTTCAATTTCTACTTTGCTCCCACTGGCTCCAATGAATTCCTTCTCAAGGAATACACCAGTTCGTGCAACAAACACTTTGTTGTCAGATTGGTTGTAGAAATAGTATCCCTTGGTTTCTTTAGGATACCCCACAAAGAAGCACTTTTCAGATTTAGGTTCAAGCTTATTAGAGACCTGACGTTTCATATAAGCTTCACAACCCCAAATCTTCATAAAAGACTGTCACAACGTCCCCGAGGGGTGTCGTGACTAAAAATAGAGAAAAAAGGAGTAGCCACCAATTTTAATTATGGAAAAATTGGAAAACCTTTATTTTGTTGAAAAACTGGTCTTTTTAGAGATTAGGGTTCGGGAGTCGAATTATGATTAGGGAAGGGCGGGAATTTAATCCCACTGCACCTCTAATACATCCGTATAAATACGGTTACCCTAGAGCAAATTATGCAAGCATATATTTATAATTTAATAATATTTAATTTCCCCTTTAAGATATTAAAATGAACACATAATAAAATAATATTAAAAAGAAACAAAATGTTTTAAAAATTAATTTTGGGTTGACAGGTTGTAGCCTGCGCCGACGTATCCTCTGGTGCAATGAGGAACTCAAACCCACGTCGTTCTTGTAGAAAATATTTTTGTGTTAGGTTTCTTTTAGAAAAAAAATTAGGTATAGGACGATGTGGTTCGCACAAGTACCTCAAGATAAAATTCCGAGGATGATTGTCTCATACAACGGAGTAATAAATTGTAAAAGATTTTGTGAATTTTGTATTTGATATTTATTGGAAGAAAAAAAAGAATTTGATAAAAAGGAAATTTGTTTATTAAAAAAAGATATTTTTAGATACAAGGTGATATGATTCGCACAAGTACCCCTACCCCACAAATTGCGATCCTCGGGAATGATTAAATCATACAACCAGCTCATGAATTGTAAAAAGATATTTTATTTGTTTTTGTTTTGATTCAAAAGGACATGATTTTAATTCAAAAGAAGATGCTATGATGATAATGATAATAATAATAATAATAATAATAATAATAATAATAATAATAATAATAATAATAATAATAATAAACCTAACCTATCTTCACAGTGTGCATAGCACCATTTAGGATCAAAGAAAAACAAAAGTGAGGGAGAGAGAGATAAACCGCAGAGGCGGCAACCCAGATGGAGAGAGAGAGGAACTGAGGCCGCGGCGTCGTGCAAGACGGAAGCAGTGCGGCGGCGCGCCGCTGCCACTGCTACTGAAATCTTCTGGTGAAGCAAGGACCGAGGCGGAAGGAGGGATGGGTGAGCACGGCCGCGGCACGACGATAGAGAGGAGAGAGAGGGGTTGCGGAAGGAAGGGATCCGAAGGCTGGTACTGCCTCGGTGAGGCACCGCACCTGTTAAGGCCGGTGAGGGCCTACACTGGGAGCGGCCAAGAGCGAGGATGAGGCGGAGCGAGAGGCTCGATCAACGACGAGGGGGAGCCGCGGCTGCTGGGGATGCGCGATGGTGCTAGCTCCACGCGTGCGTTGTCGTTGTCCCGCCATTGTTGCTGTGTTGTGTTCTTACTGCTGCTGTCTTGCTGCTTTTATTGTTGTCGTTGATGATGTTGTTGTTCACGACCGATAGTGAGAGAGAGGGGCGGGCAGTGATGTGGCGGCGGCCGCCGAGAGGAAGGGAGGCACGGCTGCTGCTGCTTGGTGGAGGAGTGCGCGGTGTGGTGCGTCACGGCAGCAGGCCGTCTCGCCGTCGCCTGCTGTTGTTCAATTCTTTGTTGCTGCTGTAACGTGCTTAGCCTTAATAGCTGCCGTTGTCGATGTTGTTCCCCTCCCTATAATTATTTTTTTAATTTTATAGATACCTAGATAACACCTAGAATTAATGTAATGAATCCCTGATTGATATTAATTGATTTAATTGAGATTATTAGAGTTAAATTTGATTTAATTTGATTGATATTAATTTGATTATTACAGTCAATGCAACAACTCTTGCTCCATTTCCAACTCGTAGGTCGACTTTTACCCTTCCTCAATGATCTAATCTCATTTGCACAAATAAACAAGTGCTAAATGTGAGAACTACATCGAGTATCTAATACTCATGATGCAGAAGTAGATAAATTGACATCTATAACAATCATGAAGGTGCTTGTGACGTGAGAAGGGGGGTTGAATCACGTCAACTCAAAAACTTTGTTACCTGAAACTCGCAAGTGTGATCAAGCTATAAGCTTGTCTTGTTAAAGAGTGCAGCGGATTAGTGAATGTAGCAAGCTTAGGTTTCGAATTGCTTAGCCTTAGGTGTAAGGCTTGCTTATGTTTTGATAACTTAGTGATTGTAGATTAAGTTAATTTATCTAGCCTTTGAACTTTGGCTCTATGTGGCTAACTTATGTTGCTTTAACTTAGTTAGGTGTAGGTGTGTGTACTATGTGATATGCGAAATTACTATACAGAGGATAAGGTAGAGAGAGTGCACACAGTACGTTTTTATACTGGTTCGGCAATGTGCCTACTCCAGTCCTCAAGCTTCACTTGAGAGTTTACTAATCACCACCTCCAAACACTTGAAGGATTTCTACCTCAGCACACCACTAGGGACTTCTTGCACTTCACACATGAAGTGACTACCTGCACCTCAGCCTAGAGATGACTTCCTTGCCTTCAACACTGAAGGTCTTTCTACCCTCCCTTGAACCTTCAAGGACTTCTGCCTTCACAACTAGAAGGACTTCTACAAACAGTGAATTGAAGAGATTCTTGTGATTCTAAGAATCAAATAAGAACTTAGATGCAACTAAGTTTTTCTCTTATTTGATCTTCAAAGCTTAACTTGCAAATGCAAGGATATTCAAATTATTCTTAGCTAAAACCTTACAAATTACCCCTTTTGATCTAAATATGTATATGAATTCGAGTACTCAAAGTTGTTTGGATTTTTGACAGAGTTTCGGCTTTTTTGTTCTTGATTCTCTTGATGTTCTTGTCAAATGATGAGGTATTTATAGGCATCCAAGTCCACTTCCAAATAAGGAAATATTGAACTTGACTTTAATGCTTGAGCTCATGCTTCCATGCGCCTATGCTTGCTTGAGCTTGAGCTTGCTTGAGCTTCCTTGGTGTGCTTAGCTTGTTCTACTATCACCAAGCTTAGGTGATTAGCTTTGGTTACTAGGTAGCTTTGCTTACTAGCTTGAGCTTGCTTGCGCTTCCTTGGGGTGTTAAGCTTGTATTTTGCTCCACCTAGAGGTTGCTTGTGTTGCAAGAAGCTTCCCTTGATGTCTTGAGCCTATGCTATGCGCCACCTATAGCTTGCTTGTGGTGTAAGAAGCTTCCCTTGGTGTCCTGAGCTTATGCTATGCTCCACCTATAGCTTGCTTGTGGTGCAAGAAGTTTCCCTTGGTGTCTTGAGCTTATGCTATGCTCCACCTATAGCTTGCTTGTGGTGCAAGAAGCTTCCCTTGTTGTCTTGAGCTTATGCTATGAGCCTCTAGCTTTAGCTTATGCTATGAGCCTTTAGCTTTAGCTTGTGCTATGTGCCTCTTAGCTCCTTCAGCTTATGTTATGCGCCTCTTTGGTGCTCATTTGCTTCAATTGTTTTCTTAATATTTTTAATACCTCATAGGTTAACCTCCTGAAACACTTGATGAAACCATTAATATTCACATGCAAAATTCTTATCCAACACATAGATATTTTTATCATTCAAAACATCTTATGACAATGTAGGGTTCTTGGAGCTAACAATCTCCGCCTTTTTTATGATAACAATCTTAAGTAGAATAAGAGTTTTGTTTGATCTTATTATGAAAAATTATTCTTAAGTCTTGGGGACTTAGGAATTATTTCTCATAGCTAGTAGCATAATCATAATATGGAGAGATAAGCAACTAGTAGAATTTAACTTTTGTAATTTAACTTATGCAATAGCAAAATACAAAGAGATACTTAAGGTTATGTATAAAGAGAAATAGTTAAGATAAAATAAGCTACTTGCTCCCCCTAGGTGTATGCACCTATACTACTAAGATCATACTATAAGCTACTTAGAAGCTACTACTTCTTGTACTTTTCTTCTACTTTTCCTCCCCCTTTATTAACATCAAAAATCAACCCAAACAAGGGTGATCTTCACATGTAGCGCCTATTTCCTTGAAGAGCTAGGAAGAGTAGGTCCCGAATTTCGCTAAGAGTGTTGGTGTTGGGGCTTGCATTGGATGAACTAGATCTTTGCCGGTAGTAACCCAAACCTTGAACTTCCAAGTTGTGAAATGAAGCAACCAAGTCTTAATGAGGTTGTGGAGGTGGTGATGATGGCCAAATTTCCTCTAGAGGGATAAAAAATTTATTTCCTTTGGGGTGGTGGTTCTTCATGAGTAGCATGCTCCCCCTCACATTCTCCTCCATGTTGTAAGTATCTTCAAGGTTCTCACCTTGATCAATCTCCCCTAGACATGTGCAGCCTTCTTGATTGAACAAAAAGTTTCAACCTTTTGATTCTTGGGTAAGGTTTGAACAAAAAGTTTCAACCTTTGTGAACTTTTTAACATGGATTCACCAAAAAGTTTCAACCTTTGTGAACTTTTAACATGAGTTTACCAAAACGTTTCAACTTTTGTGAACTTTTAACATTGGTTCACTAAAAAGTTTCAACCTTTGTGAATCTTTACTATGAATTCACCAAAAAGTTTCAACCTTTGTGAACTTTTAACATGAATTTACAAAAAAGTTTCAACCTTTGTGAACTTTTAACATTGGTTCACCAAAAAGTTTCAACCTTTGTGAATCTTTAATATGAATTCACCAAAAAGTTTCAACCTTTGTCTTCATGCACTTCATTCAAGATCACACCTTTGTCTTTGCCTCTAGTTATGCCTTTAGAACCCGTAGTTATGACACAAGGATTTGGTTTGAAGCCTACTAGAAAAAAAAGGCTAGGGCAAGAAAAGGCTATGGTTTAATGGTGGTTGAAGGGTTAAAAGTCGAGTTTGAAAGGTTAAGATGAAGGTTATCTGTATAGGTGATGAGTGGTGAAGTTTGAGAGGGTTAAGAGGTGAATTGTGAGAGTTTGGTGATGTGTTATGGTAGGGGTGAGGTTATGCACGACATTGATGTGATGAGGAGGGTTTAGATGAGTGGTATGAGGCTTAGGTAGAGAGGATGGGGGTAAAGGTTGTGAGGGGTGTGAGGGTTAGAGAGAGGGAGACCGTGAGAGCTGAGGTGAGGTGATTGTTAGGTGTAAAGGGAGAGCTTTAGGTGTAAAGGTGAGAGCTTTATGAGGGTGAGGGTTATAGAAAGATAAAGGTGAAGGCTTTATGTGTAAAGGTGATGACTTTGTGTGTAAAGGTTAGAGCTTTATGAAGGTGAAGGCAATAGGGAGGTAAAGGTGATGACTTTTTGTATAAAGGTGAAGGCTTTATGAAGGGTGGAGGTGATAGAGATGAGGTGAGGTGATGAGAGGCTAGGTGAAATATAAGGGTTGAGGCTAGGTGGAAAAAATGAGAAGAGGCTAGGTGAGGATTATGAGCAAAGGCTAGATGAAAATATGAGTGGAGGCTAAATAAAGGGGGGGTATGCGAAAATAGGAGAGAAGACTAGGTAGAAAATATGAGTAAAGGCTAGGTAGAGAATATGAGTGGAGGCTAGGTAGAAAATATGAGTGGAGGCTAGGTAGAGAATATGAGTGAAGGCTAGGTGAAAAATATGAGCATAGGCTAGGTAAAAATATGAGTGGAGGCTAAAAAAATGAGTAGAGGCTAGCTAGAGAGAGGGGGGGCGAAAATTGATGAGAGGGTGAGAAAAAAAAAAAAATTATAAGAGATTTGACAAGATAAGGATTGGTGTGTGATTGGTTGAGCATTTAATGAAGGAAAATGCAATTAGAGTGTCACAACCAATTGGAAGGCTCCATGAGAGTGTCACAACCAATGGGAAGGCTCCATGAGGATATCTTAGCATTAAATGAGATTTGCCAAGATGCTCTCATATCTTATATTATTGCAAGACAATTAATAATTAAATGAATATTAATTTTTTCAATCTTGCAAAATTTAATAACAAAAATAAAAATTATTTTTGTTAAATAATATATGGGGCGAAAATTATAGAGTGGGGTCCACTAAAATTTTAAGTTGATCAACTAATAAGCAATAGTTAACCCTCTAGAACTTAGTTGACTTTTTAATTGCAAAGAGGTCCTTCCTCCTTACTTTCTAGCAAGCCATGCGGTACTTCTCTTCCTCTTATGAGCTTCATCTTAAAATTTTTGCTTTCCTTGCGTCTCCTAGCTCATGTACTCAACGTAGTCTAGTGCACCTAATACTACCATTAGGTGAGGTATAGCTAACTTCTTGAAAATTTTAAATTTCTCATAACCTTAAAATTTTTCAAAAAGGTTTTAAGCTAAGCATATCCTTCAACTTATTCAAGCGATCTTCAGCTAAAGGCTTTGTAAATATGTCAGACACTTGATCTTCCGTATTTATAAATTTTAACTCAATATCACCTTTTTGCACATGGTCTCTTATGAAATGGTGGTTTATATCTATGTGCTTAGACCTGGAATATTGAATGGGGTTCTTAGGTAGAGCTATTGCACTAGTATTATCACAAAAGATTGATATTCTTGTCATACCTTGGGTGGTAAGCCAAGAGTTGGTTGCTTACCACAACTCTAGAAGTAACAGTACTCAACGTAGTCTAGTGCACCTAATACTACCATTAGGTGAGGTATAGCTAACTTCTTGAAAATTTTAAATTTCTCATAACCTTAAAATTTTTCAAAAAGGTTTTAAGCTAAGCATATCCTTCAACTTATTGAAGCGATCTTCAGCTAAAGGCTTTGTAAATATGTCAGACACTTGATCTTCCGTATTTATAAATTTTAACTCAATATCACCTTTTTGCACATGGTCTCTTATGAAATGGTGGTTTATATCTATGTGCTTAGACCTGGAATATTGAATGGGGTTCTTAGGTAGAGCTATTGCACTAGTATTATTACAAAAGATTGATAGTCTTGTCATACCTTGGGTGGTAAGCCAAGAGTTGGTTGCTTACCACAACTCTAGAAGTAACAACTAGCTCTTTGATGTAATCTCGCGGATTTGTATTCTCTATGCGGCATACCTCATTGTTTCAGTCATATCTTGAGTTGTAGATATCGGAATCAGGTGATCTTTACCTTGTTGGAAAGCTAAGATCGAGAGCTACAACTTCTCTTTATCTCACAAGCTTAGTTAAGATAATTTGGACGTCCATATACTGGCTCCAATTCTGTGAACATTTCTTTTAGATTTGATGAATTTGGTTTCTTGAGCTTACAATGGTTTGATGAGTCCTTCTATGTGGCTAGCATCTCCTTGCACACATATGACCTTTGTGTGGCTTGCCTAGATCAGCCACTAGCGATCTACCACATCTCATTGAGGTGGTGGTGTTGAGCTCAATGATGTACCTACAATCACAGAAAAATGTGTTTTTGGTACCCATGCCTTCTTGGGTTAGCCTTTTCTAGTATTTGGCTTAGGCTGCTGAGGGTTCCAAGTTCTCTTGGAGGTACCTTTCCTAGTTCTACCCTTGGCTTTGGATGTGGTTCCTCTTTTGAGGATTGGACATCTCTCTCTGCTATGCCCATGTTTAAAACAAAAGAGACAGGTAGGTATAGGCTCTCTATCTGTTGGTGGTATCAAAGTGTCTTCATGAAACACTGGTGTGTACCCAAGGCCTGTGTGATCTAAGTATGGCTTTTGCCAACCTAGCATCATGTCCAGCATCTTGGTTCCATTCACCATTTTTTCTAAGTCTTTGATGAGAAGAGCGTTTGTCTTATGTGCTTGGTACATGGCAGTCTAAGCCTTCTCCACAAACACAGAAGCATCTGTTTCAAGCTGTTTGCATAACTCACCAAGACTGATATTATCATTTATCATCTCTTGGAGTTTTTGTTCAAGCTTCTCATTTTTTAGACTTTAGCAGCTCATTTTCTGACTTTTAGTTTTTTAAAGTCTTTTTAGTGGTCAAAAAATGAGTTGTGAGCTGCTTTGAATCCATCAACAACTCATCATAAAGATTAGAAAGCTCATGGTAAGAAGGAGAGGGAATATCGAAATTTACCTCAGTGTCTTCATCACTAGAGTCTGAGTCTGAGTCAGTGTGAGTCAGTGTGAGCATCTGCCATGAAGTAGAGGTTAGCTTCCTCCTCTGTCTTTTCCTCTGAGTCTGAGTCTTCAGCCTCTGACTCACTCCACGTTGCAGCCAAGTCCTTTTTCTTTTTGAAGAGCTTCTTCTTGGCACAATCATTCTTGAAGTGCCCCTTTTCACCACACGTAAAGCAAGTGGTGTTTTCTAGCTTGGTCTTTCCCTTATTCTCCTTTCTGGCTAGAGCCTCTTTTCCCTTCTTGGAGCGATTCTTCCATGCTCTTGTCATCTTCCTGACAAGCATGGACATCTCTTCTTCATCCAGGTCCTCTTCTGACTCTTCTTCTGTTTCAGATTCTTCAACTACCTTGAGAGCCTTGTTTTTGTTGTATTTTCTCATAGAGGTGCTCTTGAGAGCCAAACTCTTTTGGTGTCTAGAGGAGCTTGACTCTTCATCTACAGCTAACTCTATCTCATGAGTCTTTAGAGATCCAAGGAGTTCATCTTGACAGAGTTTCTTGAGGTCCTTGGCCTCTTGAATAACTGTCACTTTTGGTCTCCATTTTGGAGTAAGGCTTCTTAGAATTTTCATAGCCATCTCTGAGGTTGGATATGTTTTCCCAAGAACTTTAAGCTGATTTATTATATTGAGGAATCTGACTGCTAGGTCATCTATGCTTTCGCCTTGTTCCATTTTGAAGGACTCATACTTATGTATAAGCATAGATATCTTTGTCTCCTTAACCTGACTGGTGCCTTCATGCAGTACTTCAAGACTGTCCCATATCTCCTTTGCTGAATCACAAGACACTATCTTGTTGTATTCTTCTTTGGTTAAAGCACATAGGAGTATGTACTTAGCTTTCTTGTTCATTTGGACTTGCTCCTTCTGTGCAGCTGTCCATGTGGGTTTAGGCCCTGTTGGAATTGGATTGTCTCCATTTTCTACAATGTCCCACAAATCCAGGCTAGTGAATTGGATGAAAAGTGTCATCCTATCCCTCCAATATCCATAGTCACCACCAAGGAACATTGGCGGTCTGCTTGTTGAAGCGCCATCAGCAATGTATGCGTTGTTGGTTGCCATAGGTCCCTTGATCTTTTCCTTGACACTTGTTAGAGTGCTTGTGACGTGAGAAGGGGGGTTGAATCACGTCAACTCAAAAACTTTGTTACCTGAAACTTGCAAGTTTGATCAAGCTATAAGTTTGTCTTGTTAAAGAGTGCAGCGGATTAGTGAATGTAGCAAGCTTAGGTTTCGAATTGCTTAGCCTTAGGTGTAAGGCTTGCTTATGTTTTGATAACTTAGTGATTGTAGATTAAGTTAATTTATCTAGCCTTTGAGCTTTAGCTCTATGTGGCTAACTTATGCTGCTTTAACTTAGTTAGGTGTAGGTGTGTGTACTATGTGATATGCGAAATTACTATGCAGAGGATAAGGTAGAGAGAGTGCACACAGTACGTTTTTATACTAGTTCGGCAATGTGCCTACTCCAGTCCTCAAGCTTCACTTGAGAGTTTACTAATCATCACCTCCAAACACTTGAAGGATTTCTACCTCAGCACACCACTAGGGACTTCTTGCACCTCAGCCTAGAGATGACTTCCTTGCCTGAACCACTAAAGGTCTTTCTACCCTCCCTTGAACCTTCAAGGACTTCTGCCTTCACAACTAGAAGGACTTCTACAAATAGTGAATTGAAGTGATTCTTGTGATTCTAAGAATCAAATAAGAACTTAGATGCAACTAAGTTTTGCTCTTATTTGATCTTCAAAGCTTAACTTGCAAATGCAAGGATATTCAAATTGTTCTTAGCTAAAACCTTACAAATTACCCCTTTTGATCTAAATATGTATATGAATTTGAGTACTCAAAGTTGTTTGGAGTTTTGACAGAATTTCAGCTTTTTTGTTCTTGATTCTCTTGATGTTCTTGTCAAATGATGGGGTATTTATAGGCATCCAAGTCCACTTCCGAATAAGGAAATATTGAACTTGACTTTAATGCTTGAGCTCATGCTTCCATGCGCCTATGCTTGCTTGAGCTTGCTTGAGCTTTCTTGAGCTTTGCTTGAGCTTGAGCTTGCTTGAGCTTCCTTGGTGTGCTTAGCTTGTTCTACTATCACCAAGCTTAGGTGATTAGCTTTGGTTACTAGGTAGTTTTGCTTACTAGCTTGAGCTTCCTTGGGGTGTTGAGCTTATATTTTGCTCCACCTAGAGGTTGTTTGTGTTGCAAGAAGCTTCCCTTGATGTCTTGAGCCTATGTTATGCGCCACCTATAGCTTGCTTGTGGTGCAAGAAGCTTCCCTTGGTGTCTTGAGCTTATGTTATGCTCCACCTATAGCTTGCTTGTGGTGCAAGAAGTTTCCCTTGGTGTCTTGAGCTTATGCTATGCTCCACCTATAGCTTGCTTGTGGTGCAAGAAGCTTCCCTTGGTGTCTTGAGCTTATGCTATGAGCTTGTAGCTTTAGCTTATGCTATGAGCCTCTAGCTTTAGCTTGTGCTATGTGTCTCTTAGCTCCTTGAGCTTATGTTATGCGCCTCTTTGGTGCTCATTTGCTTCAAGTGTTTTCTTAATATTTTTAATACCTCATAGGTTAACCTCCTGAAACACTTGATGAAACCATTAATATTCACAAGCAAAATTCTTATCCAACACTTAGAGATTTTTATCTTTCAAAACATCTTATGACAATGTAGGGTTCTTGGAGCTAACAAATCATACATGAACTGGAAGTCTCATTTTCTTTGTTATTCTTTCATTCTTCCAGGTATTTTGCACAGTTCCTCTTCCAATGTCCGGTCCCACCGAAATGGAAGCAGGTATCCTCCTTAGACGCATCGCCCTTAGGCTTCAAGGCTTTCAGCTTGGGAATCTCATTGCCCTTGCCCTTTGCCTTGCCCTTGCCCTTGGATTTGCTGCTTTGCTTCTTTTGCTCTTTCCATCTTGAACCATCAAGATGGTCTTACCTTTGCCCTTTGATAGAGTTGCTTGAAGTGTATGATCATATCATACGCCTCCATGCTTTCATGACTCTCATGATGTTTCTGCAACTCAGGGGTCAAGGTAGCAAGCATAAGACAGCAAAACATCTAAGGCTTTATCCTGATGCTTCTTATAAGCATCTTTGTCAGCCCTAGAAGTACTTGCAGCTAGTGTCTCCTTAGGAGCAATTCCTTTGAGGACATTTCTTTTCATGCTTGAGGACAATCCTCAAGTTTCTATACTAGTGTAGAAAATTTGTTCCAGACAACTTATCCTTCTCAAGGATACAACTTATCCTTCTCAAGGATAGATCGCAATGACAGGTTATTTAATGTGTGTGATGTCATAGTAAACCACAAAAAGATAATATGCAGAGTGAGAATCATGACATATGATATTTAATTAGGACTTTAATTAAATATTGCTCCCACTATTTTACTCAAACCAATGACCCTCTACATTGATTCGTAAAATTTTCCTTTGGAATATTTTATAGTGGGCCAAGATCCATATTTCATCTAGCTTTAAGTCAACTTTGGTTGATCGCTTAAAGTTTCGACTATTTAGGTAGGAAACTCTTTCCAATTGTATCTTATACAACTCTTGGATAGTTGGGTGAATAACATCTTATTCTAATTCATCTTATGAATTAAAGCCCAACTGTCGTTGCCTCTAAGCCTCTCAATCCTATTGAATCTCACTTAGTTAAGTCAAACCCAATGGCTAGCAATCGGACATTATTGCTTGTCCTATCGCGCCTTACTGCCATAGATAAGAGTGCCCTGATTTGGCAGACCCACACTACATCGATAACAGTCTTGACGAGTGCTATGCATCGGAAGACTATCATGACTTAATATTTTACAATGAGAGGTTTTTCATAAATTGATCTCACCATGTAGTGTTAAATCATTTAACACATAACATCCATACATATATGTATAACATGTAAATGCAACATGATCGAATAAAATGAATAAAGCATACGAGGACATGTAAACATGCATCCCATGACATGTTAAAAGAAATACTTTAAATCATTTTATCCAATTAAAAACGAATGCTTTATATTTAAAACGATTTTTTTGCTCTAAGCACAAAACGTTTTCGGAATATAAAACGATTTATTGAAACGAATCTTGAATCTGTGACAGCAAACCATATATATACAATTCGATTTAATCAATCCCATTAATTAAAACGATTTTCAAATTTGAAATACATATATATATATATATATATATATATGTATGTATGCGATGTAATTAACCATTAATTAAAAAGATTTCAAAATTTGAAATATAGATATGGTATATATATATATGCGAATTTTAATTAATCATGTTAATTAAAGATTTCCAAATTTGAAAAAGATATGATACATATATCCCCTTTAATTAATCTCATTAATTAAAAGAGTTCCAAGTTTGAAAAAGATATGATACACATATCGCTTTTAATCAATCTCATTAATTAAAAGATTTCCATATTTGAAAAAGATATGATATCAAATATCCCTTAATTAATTTCATTAATTAAAAGATTTCCAAATTTGAAAAATATATCCCATATAAATATATATATATATATATTCGAATTTTAATTAATCAAATTAATTAAAAATTCTCAAATTTGAAAAAGTTATGATATCAAATATTCCCTCTTAATTAATCTCATTAATTAAAAGATTTCCAAATTTGAAAAAGATATGATATCAACATATCACATCTATTTGTCACTCAAAAAGGAAACAAGATCAAATCAAATGAATCCTAGCCATCCATCATGTAATTTTCGAAAACAAACAAGGAAACAACAAGCAATTTTCGAAAACAAGGATCAAACACCAAACTTTTCGAAAACAAGGATGAGCTTTGAAAATAAGAATTAGCTTCGAAAACAAGAATTTCGAAAACAAGGATTTCAAAAAGCAAGGATTCAACTCTTGAATCTTTTTCACAAATCCTTATCGGCAAGAATTCAACAAGGATTCAACTCTTGAACCTTTTCGCGAATCCTTATCGGCAAAGAAACAAAACAATGTTATCTCATAACATATATATTGCGCAAATCACATCACCATGTGATCAAAATCGCTTCATTCATAAAAACAAAAACTGTGTTTATCATATAAACAACAGATAATTCTTTCAAGAGAACCACGTTTTCACAAGAGGCTCGGATACCACTGTTGGGAAATCACGCATAAAGGCGCATCGGAAAACAAAAACTTTTGTGCAATTCCCACCCCAAGGACCCATGTGAATGAACATGATTCATCTATGAATTACCTGTTGAAGCATTATCGCAACACGATTTCCGAACAACACTTGTTCTTGAGTTCTTCGAAAGTTCTTGTCCTTGAATTCTTAAACTCTTGAAATCTTGAATTCTTGAACTCTTCGATTCTTGAAGTCTTCAAATCTTGAACTCTTCAATTCTTGAATTCTTGAACTTTTCAAATCTTAACAAAGAGCTATGTCAAACTCTTCCGTCACAAGTGTAGCGACGGCCTAGAGATATCCACACAGCAGTTGTGGATGTCAAACACCTACCTTGATGCTTTTCTGAAACTCACTATGCTAGTAGCGAGAAACAAAGAAATAATGATTTCTAGAGAGGCTATGTGTATTCGAAAAAGCTAGCTCAAAGGCTCCATGGGTGTTGCTATTTATAGCCAACACTCAACATAAACCTAAGTCTTGTTGGGCCCATCTTGGAAGCCCATTTAAATTAGTCACACTAATTTTTACCATAATCCTTATTAGGTCCATCTCATGAAGGCCCAAATAAATTATTCATACTAATTTAATCTTATCCTTTAGTAGGCCCATCTCATGAAGCCCAATTAAATTAGTCACACTAATTTATTCTAATTTAGCATCAATATAAAAACTGCTTTAGTGTGCGACCCTATAGGTTCTTACAACGTTGTCAATATTATTAAATCTCATTTAAATAATATAAACAGTGAGCGGTATCTAGCAACACATCACTGTTACCCAAGTTATAAGAAAGTCAACGGTTTGACATAACCTTTCCGTCATTGACGTTACCGTATATTTCATTCTCTTTGTCCAAATATCCAGATTTAACACAAGCATGAAATTAGTCATCTTGTATATTTAAATCATTAGTTTCTTGATATCCGAGTAGACTGATAAGATAAATGACATTAATGTCACACATTAATTCATTTCAGCATGGCCATGCATTTGCCCAGTCCTACTCATCAAGGGGCCCACAGATATACCTCTGGTAATGTGAGAGGGACAAATTCTATCTACGTTACTCGCACCGCCCACATAATTCGTGATATGCCTAATGATCGACTTTATAATTACCCTGTTACGGATAACGTTTGACGGTATCAAAGCACATAACTCCTCATGCAACGAATCGCAGTAACTTCAAGTCAAAGGACTACATGTACCATCATCACTATGAGAATCACTTATGACATTCACATTACTATCCATGTGGTGTTCTCATGGCGGGTCAGTCCAATATATATCACCATGTATACCTATGTGCAGACTTGATATCACATATCCATAGCCTATGAGAAAAGGTTATCAGTCCATACACATACTAGTCTCAACGTATTACTGTTGTCCCGTTGTTTACAGTAATACTTGACTAGCACTACAACATTATTTAATTTTAGCGACAAAGTTTTAGTGGCAATTATATTATTGTCACTGTTTCTCTTTTTAAGTAATGTTTTTCATGGCAATTATATTATTGCCGTTAAAAATATTGTTTATAAATGATAATTTTCATTTAAATAAAGAATTGGTTCAGCTATTTTTCTTTCACTTAGCTCAAAACACTCCATCCCTCATTTAGCATTCTCTCTGCATCATTCGCGCTTTCCCATCATCGCACCACCGACCGCCACCGCCACCGCCACCGACGCTCCGCCGAACGCCGCCATCATCACTCTTTCGGACGTCGCCGTCATTGCTCTGTTGTGTACGATGCCGTCGGAATCGCTGGCCTCCAGCACATTGGTAACTCCCTATTTGAACCCTAACTTTTATTTGGTTCTTCTTCTGCCTGTTCTACACTAATTATTTCATATTTGCTTTTTCAAAATGTCGATTCTGTAAGCTCCCGAACCCTTCTGAGAGAATTAAGCATAATTCTCTTAGAGTTATGAAAGTTTTAATGATAACAAGGTAAGCCATAAGTATAAAATTTTACTTAAGGTTTTGCTAATATGTGCGCTAAGTGTCTCAGAAAGCTTTAAATTATTGCAATGCCATGAGCAAAGATCAAGACAAAACATCAAGTAGCCTTGAAATCAATTGATAAAATCATAGCGCCAAAGATATCAGAAAGAATGTCTCAGAAGCGCTGAAGGTGAAAACATGTTTCTGAGGAAAGAACACTGTCGCCTCAGAAAGGTCTCAGAAGACCTTGCGACTAGTAGTTCTCAGAAGGGTCTTCCCTCAGAAGGTTCGCCTCAGAAGTCCGTACAACTCTTAGAAGGTTGGACTCAGAAGCAACCAAGTGTCTGGACTCAAGGAAGTGCAAACAGTCTCAGAAAGCTCGCTACAACTAGCCAAGGAAGTGGGAACACGCGCACTGTGCAGTTCTGAAAAGTTCCTCATTTTGCGCTGACTGTAGCAGGGAGCCGTTCTGAAAAGGACACAGCCACATAAGCAAAGTGAAAGCTTCTAATTTCGCGGCTCTTTGATGCCTATATATATGAGTTCAATTCCAGAGCAATGTGACGAAACTCTTGCGCTAAAAATCTTGATTAGACGTGCCAAAACTCTGTTGAATTGAAAATCATTTTGCGAAAACTTAGAACTTTCTCAGAAAGACAATTTTTACGAAATTGTTTCTCTAACTTTGCAAAATCTTCTAGTTCTGAATTGGTGTAAATTCTTACATTTGTAAGTTAATTCTAGAAGTCTACTAAGTGTAAAACTAGGTTTGTAACTTAGTCTTGGTAGTTATTTTCGATCAAATCAAACCTTCGAAAAACGCTAAGTCCTTCTTGGTGTGAAGGCAAGTTTAAGTCCTCTGGTGTTTGAGGCAACGTTCAAAGTCCTTAATTGATTAAGGCAAGGAAGTCCTCTGTTGTGAGGCAAGGAAGTCCTTAAGTGTTTAAGGCAAGGAAGTCCTCTCGTGTGAGGCAAGGAAATCCACTTCGGGTTGTGAAGTGGTGGAAGTCCTTTACTTGGTAAAGGCAGTGTTGTCTGAGAAGGCACATTAAAAAGAATATCTAAGAACTCTCAACTGAAGGTTGAGGACTGGAGTAGGTTGGTTATAACCGAACCAGTATAAAACTCTTTGTGTTAAGCTTTTCTCTCTTACTCTTTAATTGCATAAAGCTTTGAGAAAAACTCAACCACGGTTTTAATTAAGAGGTCTTGTGAAAACATTACTGATTAAAATCAGAAAGCGTTTAAAAGATTATAACTCAAAGTCATTTTCTTAAGACTTCTCAGATAGGAACTTTCTCAGAAAGACTAAGTTCTCAGAAACTTAATCCTCTCAGAAAGCTATTTCCGCTACAAGCTCTTAAATCCACCTTCTGAGTAAAAACAGCTTTCTAAGTAAAAGTTTTAAAAGGTAATTTTCAAAACTTGCACGATTCAACCCCCCCTTCTCGTGCACACATACACTTTCAATTGGCATTAGAGCTCGGTCCTTAAGGGGTTGAGCACTTAGCAGTGTCAAGGAAAAAGATCCACGAAAGGAAATATGAATTCACCAACTGCATTCATATCAGATGGGGCTTCAATAAACAGACCTCCGATGTTTCTTGGAGACAGCTTCGACTACTGGCGTTACAGGATGACGCTGTTCATTAAGCACACCAGTCTGGACTTATGGGATAGGATCGAGAATGGAGACTATCAGCCTCTGCAGACAATTACAGAGGATGCTGTAGTTGCAACAGACGCTGAGCCAGGAGTGGCACCTCCAGCACTCAGAACCTACACAAGACGGGTCCCTAAGGACGAATGGACTCAAGAGATGAAGGAGAAAATACAACTCAACTTCAAAGCCAAGTATATTCTCCTCTGTGCTTTACCCAAAGTAGAATATGACAAAATTGTGTCATGTGATACTGCACAAGAGATTTGGGAAAGACTTCATATGCTGCACGAAGGTAATGACGAAGTCAAGGAAACAAAAATCTCAATGCTCGTACACAAATACGAGTCCTTTAGCATGCAGCCTGAGGAAACTATTGACAACATGTCAATAAGATTTCTCCATATCATCAATCAGCTGAAAGTCTTGGGAAAGACTTATTCAAACGCTGAGATGGTAAGAAAAATCCTCAGAAGCCTTTCTGCAAAATGGCGTTCTAAGGTCACAGCAATCCAGGAAGCCAAGGATCTAAACCAGCTCGGTTTGGATGTACTATTTGGTTCGCTCAGAACGCATGAGATCGAACTGGAAGGGTTGCTCGGAGGACCGTCCGCTTCCTCCAGACCTCAGAAGGGATTGGCTCTGAACAGTCAAGTCAGAAAGTCTTCCAAAGCTTTCAAAGCTGAAGAAGCTTCTGAGTCTGACAATGATGAAGGCTCAGAATCTGACGAAGACGACATCTCTCTCCTAGTAAAGAAAATGAAGAAAGCCTGGAGAAAGAGGCCAAACAAAAGCAAGGAATTCACTCCTAAGAAAGGAAAGTCAAAGCCTTCAGATGCCACATGCTTTGGATGTGGAGAAAAAGGCCACTTCAAGACGGAGTGTCCACAAAACAAAGGGAAGAAGAAATTCATTCCCAGAAAGAAAAAGAAGGCAATGGCTGCAACCTGGAGTGATTCAGAAGACGAAGCTTCTGAAGCAGCAAGTGAGGAAGAAGAAGCTAATGTGTGCTTCATGGCAGGAACTGACTACATTCTGGAAACAGAATCTGAGTCAGAAGAGGTACAAAATTCCCCTCCTCTTTCATACTCATACGATGAGCTCTCAGAACTCTATTATGATCTTCTGAAAGACTCAAACGAGTTAGCTAACAGTTTCAGCGACCTCAAAAAATCTTTTAAAAACACAGAAGCTGAAAATGCAAGACTAACTCAAGAAGTTCAGAACCTAAGGCTTGAAAGAGACGACTTCAAAGGTAGATACCTTGAAAGCCATGACTGTATCAAGCATTAGAAAGTTTGTCTTCAATCACAGTAGAAAAGGCTGAAAAGGCCATGATCGAACTGCAAAAGACAAATGAACTTCTGACCTCTGACTTAGTTAAGATGGTAAATGGTGAAAAGATGCTAAGTCTTTTGCTTGGGGTCAAAGACCCTATAAAGACAAAGCGGTCTTGGATATGAAGAAGTCTTTGAACCACATAATCTTGATCCACTCTTAACTAAATCACCCCGCATGTGCATTGCATGTTTTAAGAGTGGTCATGGTTCTGAAAAATGCCCTATGTTGAAAAAAGGAAAAAATCTCTAAGCCTCAGAAGGCTAAGAAGAAAACTCAAAAAGCAAAATCTTCTAAGAAGACTGACCCCTCTCAGAAGGGTAAAACTTCTCAGAAAGCAAGTGCTTCTGAAAAGGGCAAACAAAAGGTCTCTGAATCTCAAACCATGACCCCTCTAAGAAAAGAAGGCAAAAGTCCAAGAAAGCTAACAAGCAAGGACCCAACAAAGAATGGGTACCTAAATCTGTTAACTTTGTGACTGCAGGTACATCATCAAGCGCTGCTCCACCACCACGATGAGCAGTGGTACCTTGATAGTGGCTGCTCGAGGCACATGACTGGAAGTAAGCATTGGTTCAGAAGCCTCAAGCCCAAAAAGGGCGGAACAGTGCGATTCGGTGATGGAGCTAAGGGAAGAGTCACTGCAATCGGAGATGTTGGTAAGGATTCCTCTCACCAAATCTCAGATGTACTTTGGTCGATGGCTTAACTCACAATCTATTAAGCATTAGTCAATTTTGTGACAAAGGCTTAAAGGTTGAGTTTTATGCCAAGTATTGTCATGTGATTAATCTCACAAATGACAAGGTCGTTCTGGAAGGAAAACGTGTTGGTAACATTTATGTTATCCATCTGGATGATCTAAAGGATCAAAATGTGGAATGCCTTGTCTCTATCCAAGAAGACAAATGGCTATGGCATAAAGAAACTTGGTCATGCCCATATGAGACTTCTTTCTGAACTCTCTCAGAAAGGACTTGTAAAGGGCCTTCCCAGAATTAAGTATCAGAAGGATGCAACCTGCGACTTCTGTGAAAAAGGGAAACAGACCAAGGCTTCCTTTCCCAGTAAAAGTGGTATTTCTACTCAGAAACCACTGGAACTGCTCCACATGGATCTCTTCGGACCAACCAGAACGGCTTCCCTTTCTGGAAAACGCTATGGTCTTGTCATAGTGGATGATTACTCCAGATTCACTTGGGTTTTCTTTCTAGCTTCTAAGGAAGAAACTTTTGAGAAGTTCAAAGCATTTGCGAAAAGAGTTTCAACTGAAAAAGATTCGCACATTCATGCCATTAGATCAGATCATGGTGGTGAATTGAGAATCATGCTTTTGAAAAGCTTTGTGAAAATCTGGGCATAGCTCACGAATTCTCATCTCCCAGAACTCCTCAACAAAATGGAGTAGCTGAGAGAAAGAATCGAAGCCTTCAAGAGATGGCAAGAACAATGCTCTTAGAAAGTGGACTTTCAAAAGGCTTCTGGGCTGAAGCAGTAAATACTTCATGCTACATTCAGAATCGAGTCTTTCTAAGACCAATTATGAAAAAGACACCTTACGAGCTATGGAAGAATAAAATACCAAACATTTCTTATTTCCATGTATTTGGTTCTTCTTGTTTTATTCTCAACACAAAGGACAAACTCTCCAAGTTTGATCCTAAGTCCGATGATGGATACTTCCTAGGATACTCCTCAGCCTCTAAAGCTTACAGAGTATATAACAAAAGGAGTAAATGTGTTGAAGAGACAATCCATATTAAGTTCAAAGAACTTAGTAAGGACCTATCTCAGAAAGATGCTAACTTAGAAGATGAATTTGAGAAACTCAACATCTCTTCTGAGAAAGCCAAAAGGAAAATTCTTATAGATGATGAGACTGACTTCCAACCCATGGAACAATCATCTTCATCTAAAGAAAAATCTAGTAACATCATCAAAGCTCCAAAACCTAGAGAATCTACTTCTCCAAATACAATGGAACCTAGATTCTCAGAAGGACAAGCTTCTGATGACTCAGAAAGAGAACCTTCTGTGTCTCGTTCTCAGAACCCTACTCCTAAAGGGATCAGAGGTTCAAGAGACTTGAAGAACATCTCTCAGAATGAAGTCTTGGGCAATCCAGAAAGTGGCGTAAGAACCAGAAGGAACTATACAAATCTTGCTATGGTCTCTGAACTTGAACCAGATTCCATAGAAGAGGCGTTAGATGATCCTAGCTGGGTAAATGCCATGCAGGATGAACTTGACCAATTCGAGAGAAATCAAGTTTGGAAACTGACTCAGAAACCCAAAGGCAAGAGTGTCATTGGGACTAAATGGGTGTTTCGAAACAAACTTGATGAAAACGGTCAAGTCGTGAGAAACAGGCCAGATTGGTTGCTCAAGGGTACAACCAACAAGAAGGGATAGACTATGATGAAACTTTTGCTCCAGTCGCAAGATTGGAAGCTATCAGAATGTTGCTAGCTTTTGCTGCACATAAAGGTTTCAAACTCTATCAGATGGACGTTAAGTCTGCCTTCTTGAATGGATACCTTTCTGAGGAAGTTTATGTAAAACAACCTCCTGGTTTTGTGAATGATGCATTCCCGAATCATGTATTCAAGCTTACAAAGGCTCTCTATGGTCTGAAACAAGCTCCAAGAGCTTGGTACGATAGATTGAGCTCTTTCCTGCTTAAAAACGGATTCTCAAGAGGGAAAGTGGACACAACTCTTTTTACACTCTCAGAAGACTCTGGCTTCTTGATGTCCAGATTTATGTTGATGACATAATATTTGGCGCAACCAATGAATGCCTTTGCAAAGAATTCTCCAAGCTTATGCAAGGTGAATTCGAGATGAGCATGATGGGAGAATTAAAATTCTTCCTAGGATTGCAAATCAAGCAAGAGTCGGAAGGGACAGTTATTCATCAAGAGAAGTATACCAAGGAACTTCTGAGG